>VUQI01055910.1:0-13414 GCA_015106735.1 Paratilapia polleni | reverse complement strand
AAATGACTCCAAGATTCCTCACAGTGTCACTGGAGGCAAAAGTAATGCCATCCAGAGTAAGTATCTGGTTAGATGTCATATTTCTGAGATTTTTAGGGCACCTGAAGTGCTGACGGTTAAAGGTAGTTATAGATAAAGTGCTATATTCAATAAGTTTGATACGTATCTGCACAAAGCAGCACAGCAGCAGGTAATAGTGTTTTGTTAGCAAACTGCAGAAAAGGTCTGAGGCTCTTTGAGGACGTGAAGCCTCGGTGTCCGTCTGTGGTTCTGTTTTGGTCGTGTTTATTGATTAAGACTCTCGGACTGTCCAATCACAGGAGCATAACGTCAGCGTCACCTTCCTTAGAGCATCCATCACTTTAGAGCTTCGGGACACGTTGCATTATTGATGACAACTTAGACCTCCCTCACCGAGGTAACCTAACCAAACCAAACAAGGTGAATAATATCTGTGATTCCACCACCTTTGTTTTGCATTCAGAGGTTGGAGGACTTGTTGAATTGAGCAGCTCCAACAGTTACCTGATCAAACATCTAAATTTACCTTCTTGATGTCCTCTCTTATCACTGGAGCTTGTTTTTTCTTTTTTTTTCTTACTAGAATTCCTCTTAAAGGAATTGTTAATGTCTGAACAGGCAGGCAGACGTTTCACTAAAAATCAAAAATGACTGAGGTGGTGCTGAGAAATCACCAGAACAGGCCTGGAGAAAATTTCATGGCAATCCATCTGATGCTTGTTGAGATATTTTGGTGTGGACTAGCAGCTCTCGAACAGAAAATCTACCCTCCCTCCATAAAACATCTCTAAAATCAGTGGCTGACAGAAGTTCCTACTTACAGAAAACACATCTAACTGTGATAAGTATTCTTAAAGTGTAACTGAAGGCGCTGCAAAGCTATAAAATGGGCTTCAGTGTGAGCGTATGGTTAGTTTCTGAGATCAGTTACCACTTTTGGGTCGTGCACAAGTGCAGGCCACAGGGAGTTCGATGCGCTCCTTTTTGACCACATACATGCCATTTTGGCACTCGGTCTTCCTCTGGATCACCAGCGGAGCCACAACCAGCACAGAGTTGTAGTTATGGTCTTCACGCCCGTTGATGATGCATCCCTTACAAAGGCACTCGGCAAAGCTGATGTCACGTGGAAGTCTGCTGTCGTCTCGGTTTATGCTGGAGGGAGACAATCAGACAGAAGAGACATCAGCAAGTGCAGGAGGCGGGGTACACCCTGGACAGGTCGCCAGTCTGTCGCAGGGCTAACACAGAGAGACAGACAACCATTCACGCTCACAGTCACACCTACAGCCAATTTAGAATCACCATTTAACCTAACAAGCATGTCTTTGGACTGTGGGAGGAAGCCGGAGTACCCGGAGAGAACCTGTGCAGGCACAAGGAAATTATGCAAACTCCACACAGAAAGGCCCCAGCCTGGATTCGAACTCAGGACCTTCCTCTTTCCCTCCTGCCTGGCAGCTCCATCTTCAACATCCTTTGTCCAATATATCCACTGTCCCTCCTCTGCACATGTCCAAACCATCTCAGCCTTACCTCTCTAACTTTGTCTGCAGTTCATATTATTTTCTATTATTTCGTCAGTGGTTGGGTCACAATTTTTGTAATTTTACTTCTGTAAACCTCCACAGAAAATTTTAAATCAAACAGTCAAGGTGTGCTTGAAGTGCAGACTTTCAGCTTTAATTCAGGGGCTTTAACACAAGTACTGCATTAACCATTTAAGAATTACAGACATTTTATGCATAGTTCTCCATTTTCCATTTACTGTGGAGAAAAGAAAAATCACTACATGTAAGAGGGAATTATTTTTCTTTTCAAGCCACTGCAGCTCATTGGTGTGTCAGGTTAATTTATGAACTCTTCTGAGTAATTTTTACCTTAATGAGCTAATTGTCTTGTCATGTTCCATTTCACTGAACTGTTCTACTTTATTAAGCCGATACTTGATTTTGTTTCTGGGTGGGTTTACTGTTCTGGCTGCTGGAACACATGAATTTTCTAACTTTTGGGTAAAGCTCACTATGACGCTAACTGTGTGGCACAAACAGGATAAGATCACAAGTGAAGGTAGCTGCTTTCAACTTCTGGAAAGAAGGAGACTGTGGAGTTTATCTCTCATTTCAAATACAAAGATAAAGGACAGACGAATCAGAGAGCGGCGAGTCACGGTTAACTGTGTCCACATACAGCAATGGATGATTCAACCTGCAGTTATTAATTAGTGGGAATAATAATAATAACAATAATAATAATAATACAATCACTGTATGTGATTAACACTTTTTAGAAATCTACCAAACTGCCAACTGGAGGACATCAGACCACCTATAAATCAGTTTTGTTAACTGCTTTGAGCTGGAGCCTATCCCTGCTATCCCATAGGCTGAGAGGCACGACACACCCCGAACACGCCGCCAGTAAACCGCAGAGAGACACACAACTATTCACGCTAACATCTACGGCCATTTGAGAATCGCTGGTTAACCCAACAAGCACATCTTCAGACTGTGGGAGGACACAGAAACTCCAGGAAGACCCCAGCTGATGAGGAAGTGTGAACCCACAACCTTCTTGCTGTGTGGCCACAGTGCTAACCACTGCACCACCCGACCAAACCCTGCATTTTCTCACTACAGGGCAACTACACTGATACTTTCTGGTAAACACTGACACCTAGTGGTGACTTTTTTAGTTAGTTTTAAGTAATGATTTAAATTAGTTCCTTGACTCTACACCTGTTTACTACATGTACAGATTTGTTGTCAAGTAAAGTGAATTCACTGCACTCATGAGGGAAATACTGATCTTTATAAATCACTACCAGTGTAATTTTTACCTTAATGAGCTTGTTTTGTCATATGCCATGGTGGTAAGGACTGAGTAAGGAATTAATATTAATCTATAATGACATATTTGACACACTGGGGTGCTGGGTACCGTGCTTTCAATGTGCTGTATTTTTATGCAAGTAACTGAATTGAATCATTTCTGCTTTTAAAATGAACTGTGTCACTGTGCTCTTTGGTTGAGCTCACTAATCACACTAAGGCTGTTAGTGTGTTAGTCTGTTATAATAAGATAAAGTTTATTTATCCCCAAAGTTGGGAGATTCCTTTGGGTTTTGTTAAATACAGACAAAAACTATAACTAGATAGCTTCAATAAGTAGAATGGTACAAATCTCAAATAACAATACAATGTATAAAGGTAAAACTAATCTGAAGTAAAATAAGTATAAATTTAAATATATTTATAATAAAGTAAAATATGTCAAACTGAACAAAGCAGAATAAAACGGTTAAAAGAGCTCACTGAACCACGCTTTACATGTTGAGGATGAGCGTTTGACTACTTACTGGTACCTCCACGGGGACAGAGAGCGTCCGTTGAGCTCGTGCATTTCCCGGGCCGCCTGTTCGCAAGTGATCAGGCTCTGCTGCTGCTCGGGGGCGCCGGGCAGTTTGAGCTTCCTCAGGTAGGCGTCAAACTTTCTCTCGCGGTGCTTCACCTGGTCGGCGCTGATACACTTGGAGCTGCCGGCGGCGCAGACCTCGTGGAAGATCAGCAGGAAGATCTGCAAAGAGCCAGAGACAGTTACGAGTGTCAGAGCAAAGCTCCTTCCCGAGCCCGGAGCGCTCCCTGTGGTGCTCACATTGAATTACCATCTGCAGGCTGCTCCCAATCATCTTGACCCCGGTAAGCTGAGACTGGCGGCCGCTCCATTGCAGCCCTTTTTAAACACTGAACGCAGACGAGGAAACACCTGAATCTGCTGCTGCTCCTGCGTTGCCATGGTGAAGTCCTCAAAATCAGTATTTCCTGATCAAAATACAGCCCTCGTGCGGCCCCGCCCCTCTGCTCGCTCTGCTGGTTCTGCTGAGCTTCTCCTGGATGTCTGAGTGTGTTTGTGCAGGAAAAGCGCCACAAAAAGCAGCTTCATTACTGTTATTATGAATGAAGTTGGACTGTTTTTGGCAGCAGCAACAGACTGCAATGAAAAGCAACGACAGCAAAACTTTAACCTCTGATTTTAATTAGATTCATGAGAAGTAAAGAATACTTTTAAGTATTTGTATATATACATATTTTTTTTTAAATGACAGCTATTTTAACTTTGTCACTGAAAAGTTACTCAACAATGAAATGAAGTTTGGCAGAGAACCTGACTCCTTTTTGGACCCCAAAATAACAGCAGATAAAAATTAGTAATCAATCCATAAAACTAATAATGATTAGCAGTATGTACAGTTTTCTGTCTTGTTCAGGCTCCTTTTCCAGATTTCAGTCTCAGTCTTCAAAATGTAATCATGAATATTAATAAATAACCTCTGTCTGTGGATCCAGTCAAGCATTCATACTTACTTCAAATACTGCGTCCACGTAATGTTTTTAGGAGTATTTCCTTTTTATGTTTCCTTCATTTTTCTACTTGAGAACCTCTGACAGCCAAATGCAGCCCACAGATCTGCTGCCCTCTGTATTAACACTCTAATAATGTCATTTATATGAATACATGAGTCACGGGGAGATTTCACTGCACAGAGCCACACTTTACATTCTGCTCATAATATTTGTCTGTAAATTTACTTTGAATGGAGTGTCTTAACTTTTGAATCTTTATCTTATCTACATGCACCGTCTAATGTGAGGTTGTTAATTTCTAAGGAAAACCTAGTAGGCAGACTACTGGGTGTTGGTGGAAGAAGAGTTGCAGTCTAAGCAGTGCATTTGTTCTTGTATTTATAGCTCTGACAGAAACTTCCAGAGTAAATAAAAATAGTCATTACCCACACATAACCATGCCTACAGCAAAACACTCAAAAAGTACTTGAGATGCAAACCTCCAAACTATGTTCAGAGGGTTTGTTGTGGTGCTGCCCTGTTGTCACGCTGCTTTGGGTGGATATTATTAATAAATGCTAATGAAATGTTGAATATTCTTAATACTGATATCAAAGCTTGTCTGAAAACCTGTATACGAAGTGTTAAAATGACCATGATGCAAACAAATACCGTGCATAGGATTGCAGCTCTGGGTTTATGGATTGTTTTAATGAGCTTTAAACAGAGTAAACCAAATAGTTTCGGTGTGGAGAACTGGTATAATCCATCGGTGTCAAACTCCATTTAGCTGCACACGGCCTGATTTGACCTGTGGGCCGGACGGGTGAAACCATTGCATAAAAACTAATATTTATAAAAAAAAAAAAAAAAATATTTCAACAATATTTCTCAATTTTTCCACAGATTCACAGATCCAAGTGGAAAGTCACAAAAGTGCCACATGGAGAGTGTTTCTACCTTAAAAAAATACTATTTTAAGTTTTTAAGATTCAAACTGTTTTCTAGATCTAGAAATACTTGTAACTCTCTAAAGATTTCCAGTTCTGTGTAACAAGGTAATGCTGGCATCACCATTAAAGGAATAGCAGTGATTTTTATTGAATAATTAAAGTCATTAATGACTTGGCTGCAGTTTTTACACTTTGCAAAGGCATCCAGTGGACCACACTGGAGTATTTAGAGTGGCGCTGGTTCTGGCCCCAGGGCCACACGTTTGACACCCCTGGTAAAAGGACTTTATGAACTCAGTGATCATGCTGCTGAAATTCTTCAAGATAAGAAGAATCAAAATAAGAAATACTTTATCCAGTATTTCTTATTCTTATTCTTGTTATGGCATCACTTCTGCTGTGTTCAGGTCAAACACAAAGTGAAGCTTTTAATATGACGTCTATGCAACAATCTGAGACGACACAAACAGAAGTGAGCACGCGTCCACGCCAGTTAAAAATAATTTAGCTTTGGCCAAAGATTCTCCCGCAGACCGCGGACGCCACCGACAATCAGAAATGGAGGGCGAGCTTATTGCTGCCATTTGCAGGCAGCTGGAGGTGATGATTCCCCTTTGCTGCTATGTAGAGTCAGAACACAAGAGGAGAGCAAAATGTCAGGACTGTGGTAAGCTCTGAAAATATTTTAGTGAGATTCGAGCTCTGCTGCGATTCAGTTGGCTGTTCTTGTTGTTCAGTATTTGTGTGTTGTCCAAAAACACTTTAGAGACTGGAAGGTTGGCTTTCTATTTGGTCTGAACACATCATCGTGTTTTTAACAGGGTTTTGCTTTTCTCAGCGATCATGCGGGTCTCTGTCATCATTCATGGATATTTATAGGCCTGAAGTGTGTTTCCACTGTAACACATGACATCATTTGCGTGAATCATTCAGACTTTTGACCTTTCACAAAATCCGACTCTTTTTCATCATTTCTTGGCTGCGAACCCTCTGTGATGATGTTTCAGTGTTTAGTGCATGATGACATGATCTGACATCATTTCTCTCGTACTTCCTTCCACTGCTGCTAATTCTGTATCCCACAATCCTCCTGCTGACACCACGGCCAGGAATGTGGAGCCCTCACATCTCTCACATAATTTGGTAAAACTCTTCCTGTTTATGCTGCACAGTAGTTTCCTTGGATCCAGGAGAAAAGAAACGTAAACATCTCATGAGCCTCGATCCACAGCAGAGCGGCACTTCAGTGCTGCAGTGATGCAATGTCACTCTGGGCCCCTCCCCTTTCTGGACCTGTATAAAGCTTTTGCAGCCTGGAATTAGAAACACACACACAGAGTTGGACAGACTCAGACTCAGACTGCTCACTTCCTGCTGTTGGACTGAATTCCTGAAAATCAGCAAAAGTTAAAAGAGGAAGTAAACCAAACATTTCAAAGCTGTGAAAGTTTAACTGTGTCACACATTTTGGTTGGTGCAAGTCTGTTTTTACATACTGAGTTTTTAGGGTGATGAATGTGGTTGAAATCTAATCAGAAAAATGTATCTTCCAAAGAAAATAATAACCCTGTTCAATGGGAATGCCCTCTAGCTGCTGTAGTGATCCTGATAGCAAAGTTACGTACAGGAAGTGAGGATACGTACAGGGTTCCTCCAGCCGCCCCTCTCCCCTTCCCAACAAGGGGAACCCTAAGATCCTGTGTAGATGTGCAGAGGGGAAACTTGACTCACCTCAAAATATCTCTGAGACTGATTTGTGAATGTGTTACCATGGATACCACAGACTGCCCTGCACTGTGAACTTTACCACAACACCTGAAATTACCCAGCTCCACAGTCTGCTGGGGTTTGTCCTGTGTTCTCACACAACCTCTGAATAACATGTTAGTGTTGTGCGCTTTTGTTGCTGTTCTGATCTCTCTTCTGTCTTTGTTCACTTCCACGTAGTACACTACACATATTAAGTAATTATTTGTGTAATGCATGAATTTTGACACTGTAGCGTTGTTTCAAATCGAACACAACAAGTTGTGCTCTTACTGGAAACAAAGACAGCAAAGTTTGACTGTGATGCCCCTGAACACACCACTAAAATCTGGGAAGTGTCATTTTATATAACCACACATTCATACAGCACTTCATGCACTTTAACCACTTTCCCAGCAAACATGCACCCTTGGGGCCCATGTGAGGGCACTGTGGGGAGACCCACTTGGCCCACAGTGGGCTTCCCACTGGGGGAAACAGTGGGGCCCATTGTGGGCCTGCAGCAAACAAAACAAAAAAAACCCCCAAAAAACAAAACTTTTGGCTACTCCCTTATTCACAAGGTGGGTTGCCACAGCAGGCAGTACGACATATTTGATTTGGCAGATTTTTACACCAGATGCCCTTCGTGATAAAACCCCTAAGGGATTTATGTCTCCTCCCGGGCTTGAACCAGGGATTTTTCACCTGTTCTATGGTTTCATCTTCTCCACAGTAGTCTCATTTCCCTTTATGCTGTTTCCTTATTGTAAATAATGTACCAGCATGGTTCTTTTTACAGTAGGAGGAGTCGCCCCCTGCTGGTCAGAAATTTAAAGCACTTCTGCTTTGGCTTCACTTTTTATACCTGGAAGCTACGTCCATCTTTTGGCTGTAACTCATTACCCTTGCTAAATTCAGTAATCACATTACAGTTAATAATCAAACAATTTTGTCATTGTTTGTGCTACAGAAGTTCTTTAGTTATCTCTCTGATTATGAATAGAAGAAAATGATCTAATGTGCCTTTTCATGCCTCAGTTCATGCAGGAGTGATGATTACTTTGATTTTACTGCATGAAGGGAAGAGCAAACTGAGCTCAGTCAGGAAACAATAATCCAGCACTGCCAAAACAATATCAAAGCTCTACAAAACAACATACTAACCTCTTTATGTACAATCTGTGATGGTAACACAAAGCTAGCAGAGCGATGCTCAGGTGGAGCAACCAAGCAGCCAAAGTTTGCTTTTCAGCAGGTAACAGAAGCAGAGGTAAACAGGCCTGTAGGATTGTACATTTCTTTCCATGCACAATGTTTTTCTGTGAAGTCTCTGTGAGCTGTGCACTTTATTGTCAGCTTTGTGCTAAAACTTAAACAGGCCATGAAAGGAAACATCATCTGTCCTCATTAAGATAGGGATTGGCCCCTATCCTAATGATAGGGACTAATCCCTGTCATTAGGGATTAGTGTGTGGGTGTGTGGGTAGATGAAAAGTTCTCTGTTAGATTGACCGATGGTCAAGCAGCCCATTCATTCATTTTTGAGTTAATTTGTTAATAACAAGTTCAGGTTTTGCTCATGCCTCTTTTTCTCCCAACCATCAGACTTTTACACTCCTCATTCCCAGGTCCTTTCAGGGAATGTAGCACTTTATTTAAAGTTTAACAATTATTACCATTTAGTTCACTGTTAAAGATGTTTCACAAGATTCTGTGAAGCAACAAATAATTTTAATAGCTATTGTTTGATAACAGAAGTCTGCACTGGATGACTTTAAGCAAGTTTTAAATTCTTTCCAGTTGTTCATCAAATGCCATAGTGATGAAGAGTAAACGAATCAGTCGTCCTCCTCCTCTGTACTACTCTGTACTCTGTACCTCCTCCTCTTTCATCCATCCACTCTAATTGGGAAATTCCAGCTCACTTTAATGCCTGATTATGTATTTTTAGAACCACAAAGTTTATTTGGGATGAGGTCAGAGTGGATGGATGATTTATTAAAACACTGGAGACTACTGTGTGTTTCAAATCCATATTCAGTGTTCTTTTGACAAAGGTCCACTAAACTTAAAGCAGACCTATTTCTATATTCTGTTTTTCCTCACGTCCTGTCATATCTCTCCTGTCCCAGTGGTGGATGTTCGTATTAAACATGACCAAAGTTTCTAATAATGAGATCAGTGTATGTACGGTAATCCATGTGAGCCAAAAGCTCAGGTTGCAGACTGCTCTGAACACTCAGTTTATCACAGTTTTTTCTGCTCTTGGATCTGGATGATGTCATGGCCCCAAACATTTTATTACAGTAGAGTAAAGCTAGGACATCTTACTATTCCTCACTGATCGAAGAAAACAAGAACAACCCCAGGTTTCTTTTCAGCACTGTAGCCAGGCTGACAAAGAGTCAGAGCTCTGTTGGACCAAAAATTCCTTTAACTCTGACTAGTAATGACTTCAGATGATACCCAGCTGTACTTATCCATGAAGCCAGATGACAAACACCAATTACCTAAACTACAGGCATGTCTTAAAGATATAAAGGCCTGGATGACCTCTAATTTCCTACTTCTAAATTCAGATAAAACTGAGGTTATTGTACTTCAATTCAATTCAATTCAGTTTTATTTATATAGCGCCAAATCACAACAACAGTCACCTCAAGGTGCTTTATATTTTAGGGTAGAGACCTTACAATATTAGACAGAAAACCCCAACAGTCAGACAACCCCCTATGAGCAAGCACTTGGCAACAGTGGGAAGGAAAAACTGCTCCTCCTCCTCCTCCTCCTCCTCCTCAGTATAAAGGTTTGTCTCTTGTATTTAGACACAGGCCTGGCTTGCACTCTTTTGCCAGATGACTCAGCTCCTGCAGCTTCAGCTGATGCAGTTAAAGCACTGCTTTAGTAAAGTGATGCATGTGCTTTCGTGTGTGCTTAGAAAATGTAACTCCAGTTTCCCGAGCTGTCTTTTAACAGATTTATTCTGGCATTCTGAAGATGTTGATTTTAAGGTGAAAACTGTCAAGTTATAATAATAAAATAGATTATAAGAACAAAAAGGTTACATTCCTCATTATCACACTTCCTTTTTCCTTTCTTTTCTGTGTTAAGGGAAAGGGAAAGATATGGACTTCATGGTGGAAGTGAGATAAAAGAAAAGGAATTTCAGCACTAATGTTTGATGACTGATATTCTTCTTACAGCTGGTTGGGTTGTATTGTTTCTTCTCTCAGAAGGTAAAATATAACACTTGCTAGTATCAGTTCAGATATCAGGAAGCTCTGAAAATGGCAGCAATAAGATGCTTTAAACCTTTTCAAAGGCAGCACATCCTGCAGAAATCTGTTAGCTTTTTGGTGGTTTTAAAATATTCAATCAGAAACAGAGCACAACAACACAACAAGAGCTTTATATGTCAGATCTGAGAGACAGGACAGGAGCACCTGTAACCTGAATAGTGTTAGGCTTCCATCCGTCCATCCATTCATCCATCCATCCATCCATCCTCTTCCCTGGAGCCTATCCCAGGTGTCATAGGGCGAGAGGTGGGGAACACTCTGGACAGGTCACCAGTCTATTGCAGGGCTTTTAGACTTATATAATGTCTCCAAATGGAAATCTTTTAAAAGAAGGACCAAAATGGATGTAAGAATCTTGAACTGAAAGATGACATCTGGTTTCTTAGTGTACTTGTTGCGCCTTTTTAGCATGTGGTTAAAATGCAGCCTAACTCCAAGTGGTTGTCCAGTAACCTGGTGGATATTGAGAGGTAACAAAAACGGTGTCATAAGGGTCATTTTGGCCTGGCATGAACTTCAGCAGCAATATTAGAAAAGCAGGAATGAGTTGATGGACCTCTCAGACTCCAAGCATCACCAGCGACTCTTTCACGCTGGCCTATAAACTGTCTGCTCACAGCGTCCATAGCATGTGGGTACACTCCCTAAAGGCACACAAAGATACAAACATGCAACTGGCCTCTCTTTCTGTCGGCACACAGTGTGTAACTCCTTCTCTACACATAATGATAGACACCTCTCTGGTGTAATGGAAGATTAAAGGCAGGATGGAGGTCAGAAAGAGGGAGAATATAAAAGAGATGCAGCTAAATGATGAAGCACCAGTCAAAGGCAACATTTGTTAGAATCACAAGCAAAAAAGGTGTGAACAAATCTTGTGTTGTTTTGACTGCTGTGATTTATTGCCCACCAAAGTAAAATGATAGTTTCATCTCTGAGTCTGCAGGCTTGCTATCCAGTTTTATTTTGCTCTCTGAACGAACCTTAATTGTTGATGATTTTAATATTCATGTTTGTTGTGACAACAAGCCGCTGGGTAACACATCAGCGTGGACATACATTAGATCTTATTTTAGGATATGGTTTGTCTGTGTCAGCTAAGGAATTCTGTGCTTTACCAATTCTGGATCACTTGTTGATTTTATTTGACATTTTGTTACCTACCACATTTATGTCAGAGAAAATGTCTCAGATAATAGGCACATCTTGCTGTACTGGCCCAACTGAGATGTCCAGATGTCCAGATGTGGTTGACCAAGTTTTTTCAGGTGTCCACACAATGAGTATAAAGAGCGCTCACCTCTGAGCAAATTATTGAGACGTGGAGCTGACAACCGAGAGCAGACTGAGTCACCGCTGAAATCTCAATTGATTAAGAACCCAGAGTGGAGAGTGGGTGAGACCAACTACAGTTTCTGACTGTAGTGTAATTTTTAAGCACAAATAATTTGATTTAAGTCATTTGAAATATTGTTCTGTGTTTGATAAGAGGGTCTGCCATTCAGAGAAAAGTTCTGTAAACACAGTTGATTTATGCTGACGCAGGCAGACGCAAGCTAACAGACTTGTGGGTTACATAAGTGACGACTTACTGGGGCTGAATTTACAGGTAGACAAAAGGTCGTTTTGTCATTGAGAATCTAGAGATTGGGTGTCTGAGATTAAAAGTGAATATCACCAGGAACTAACATGGGGAGCTCAAAGTCCAAAACAGAAAAGCCGGCTCAAATTAAGCATATCCAAAATAGTCCAAAGGTCCAATTTATGAAAAACAAACATGGTGAGGAAATATTGTAGCAATTAAACAATTAAATGTGTAGACAAATGAACATGGGTTTTTCAGAAAATGGGTCTTTCAGTATAAGACAAATGAATGCATTAAAAAAAGGCAGGGACAAAAAATGATACTAATCAAGTGTCTCAGTGTGTCAAAAGCAGGATAGATTGGATAGGAAAAAGAATTTCATCCTAGAATCAGTTTGGTTGACAGCATCACCACAATGTCCATGGTTGAGGTCATGAGTCTCGGATGGAAATGTTGCTTTGGTTCACCAACCATGGCCTGAAAATGATATGAAAGAAGCTACAAAACACCTGCCACACCTAAAAAAGGACCCCTGTGGCCCAATTGGAATTCAAACCAACAACACCTAACATAAAAAGACTGATTATTTCAAAGTGGGGACAACGGGCCTGGTCAAGAGTCAATAACGGGTGGCCAGACAACAATATCGCCTTAAACCTTACTGGGGGACCAACACTATATACAAACCCCATAACCACACTGTGTAACAACTGCACCACTGCATGGCCACAGAGATTAAACCTTTCCAATGTATCTGCCTGTGTTCAACAGGGAAATGAGACAGCCATGGACTATTTAAATCACTTGGTGGAAATACAGTGCACAGAAAGTATTCAGACCCCCTTCACTTTTTTCAGTTTTGTTTTGTTGCAGCCTGATGCTACAATCAATTAAATTCAGTTTTTTCTCATTAATCTACACTCAGTACCCCATAATGACAAATTGAAAACAGAATTTTAGGATTTTTTGTAAATTTATTAAAAAGAAATAAACTGAAATATCACATTTACAGAAGTATTCAGACCCTTTACTTAGTACTTAGTTGACGCACCTTTGACAGCAATGACAGCCTCGGGTCTTTTTGGGTATGATGCAGCAAGCTTTACACACCTGGATCGAGGGATTTTCTGCCATTCTTCTTTGCAAATCCTCTCAAGCTCAGTCAGGTTGGATGGGGACTGTCGGTGGACAGCTATTTTCAGGTCTCTCCAGAGATATTCGATAGGGTTCAAGTCAGGGCTCTGGCTGGGCCCCTCTATGACATTCACAGAGTTGTCCCAAAGTCACTCCTGTGTTGTCTTCGCTGTGTGCTTAGGGTCATTGTCATGTTGGAAGGTGAACCTTCAGCCCAGTCTGAGGTCCTGAGCACTGTGGAACAGGTTTTCATTGAGGATATCTCTGTACTTCGCTCCACTCAGCTTTCCCTCAAACCCTGACCAGTCTCCCAGTCCCTGCTGCTGAAAA
>VUQI01055908.1:0-15881 GCA_015106735.1 Paratilapia polleni | reverse complement strand
TATATATATATATATATACATATACATATATATATATATATATATACATATACATATATATATATATATATACATATACATATATATATATATACATATACATATACATATATATATATATATATATATATACACACACATATATATATATATATATATATACACATATATATATATATATAGATATAGATATATACACATATATACATATATATATATATACACACATATATATATATGTATATATATATACACATATATACACATATATATATACACACATATATATATATGTATATATATATACACATATATATATACACACATATATATATATGTATATATATATATATGTATGTACAGGAAATAACTCTGGATAGTGGCTGAAAGAATGAGATCATGGATGCACGTGGCAGATGAGCTTCCTCCGAAGGGTAGCTGGGCTCTCATTTAGAGAGAGGCTGAGGAGCTCAGAGTAGAGCAGCAACTCCTCCACATCCTAAGGAGCCAGGTGAGGTGGTTTGGCATCTGACTAGGATGCCTCCTGGGCGAGGTGTTTCAGGCACGTTATACTGGGAGGCTCTGAGGAAGACCCAGGTTACACTGGGGAGATTATATCTCCCAGCTGGTTTGGAAATGCCTCGTTGTACCCCCCCAGAAGAGCTGGTGGAGGGGGAAGTGTGGGTATCTCTGCTTAGACTGCTTCCCCCGTGACCTGGATCCAGATAACCAATGGATGGGTGGATGGGTGGGTGGAAGGAAATAACTTGAACCAAAGCATAACAGCAATCCAAACCTTGACTGGTGCATACTGTTTTCTGTGTACCATCTGCAAGTCTTTTGGTTTACGTTTCAGTTAACTGATTGGAGATTTTCAAAGTTTGGTTCAAACAGCTCGTCTTGTGTCTGATTGTTGTCAATGTACTGATATAAACTAAAGACTTTGATGACTTTATTGGTAGTTTTCTAGTTAGAAGTAACTCTGCCTCTGAACAGCAGCAGATATAAACAAACCATGATGAAGTTTGAGAGAAAGAGACACGGGCTTTGAACAAAAGTATCCAAAAACATCAGTATATACACAAAAACAGTGAGAAGACAATGAAGGCTCATGTACACACAAGTAATTTGAGCTGTCAGAGGGACACACACACACACACACTTGAACAGAAAGTTGGCTGCAATCTCTCACACTGACGTTCCCTCTCACTGAGCATTGGTTTATTGATCGTGGCGTGCTCTGGACGTTCTGCAGATCTCGTGTTTTCTGGTGAGAAACTGCAGGAAATCAAATCAGCGCTGGTCAGGGAAGCGTGGCGTGGAGTCCCGCCGACCTCCAGCTCCAAACATCGCCTCATTGTTGGGTTTCTGCCTGCAGTCTTTAAAGCACAGAGTCCACAGAGTGCATCTGAGTGTCTGACCAGGAGAAATGAGCAGATGTCAGGTTGATGTCACTGCGAACAGAGATTTAAGTACCTCAGTTCCAGTTCTGATAAACCCTGTTTGTTTTGCTGCTGCTTGTAGAAAAGGTGTCATTGTGGGTATCAAACCTCCATCCCTGCTCTCGTTAATGCCGTACCGTTTTGACGTTTTGAGACCCCTGAGATGTGAAAGCACTCCCAGAGTAACTGGCCCTAAAGCTGGATTTTATGGCCGGATGCTAGAAAATAACGATGTGTTGTTCGACCACAGAGGAAAGCAAATCTGTTTATAGCTGTTGCAAACAGCCACACTTGAAGGTGGAGTGGAAAGCCAACCATAAAAGAAAGGCGAGGGGGAGACACGCCAATGAATGAAGTGACAGAAATATTTGTGTAACAAATGAAAAGGGAGCTTAGACACAGGCTCATCTTTCACCTCCACACGGCCGACCAGGTGTGGAAGTTGGATCATCAGTTTCAGGAAGTTTCAGGAACGGTTAGACATGGATGCCCTTTAAAGTGTTTCTGTCTCCACCGGAACTTCCAAAAAGCATTTCTGATGACGTGTTCTGCCAGCTCAACACCTAAACATCGACCCTAGACCAGGTTATGGTTGGGTTCTTTTTAGCAACATGTTAAATAGGCAAGTTTTTAAGAACTAGAACATTTTACCTTTCAAATGAAGTCTCATATTTCTGTTGGCATTGCTGTTTTGCTACTAAAAGCTGCTCCATTTGGGAAATCTAGATAGGGTTAACTTCCACTCATTTTTAAAGGATTTTTGCCTAACACCACGAATACATCAGATGTGTGGCATCTCCAACGCAGTTTTGCTCCATCCTTCACAGACCTTCAAATTACACCAGAAGTGGAGCGTTTAGTTTGCACAGTTTCTTTTATTTTGAAAATTGACTGATTCTTTGCCGTTCCTGTGTCTGACTTCCTGCCCTCCTCACCTGCTCCGTGCAGCTTGACGTGACTTCTGTAAAAAATGGACCCGGCACTCTTTTAAGTGATCCTGGAACACAAAGCAGCCGTAACCCGTGTATTCCCGGGACAATCCTATCCAAAGATGGGTCACCAGTGACCTGGTGGACGTCCACACAGGATTCTCGTCATGCATCACTTTATAGCCGACCGTTGGTCCCTAGTGGACATTTCCAGGCTCCTGTTGCCTAGGTAACCCTATCCTACACTCTCATTGGTCCCTTTAACCGCTCTTGAAGTTGAGAAAAGTTTAACTCGGGATCAGAGTTAGCTGTTATTTTGCCCATTGATGCTTGAAATTGCTGAATGTCATTGACTTCCTGCGGTCTGTGGTTGCCATGTCGCTGCTAGTTGCTTACTGTGTGGGCGCCCCTGAAGAGATTAAAGCTTTAGGGTCTCTGTAGACTGCATGTTAGACTCACTGTCACCACATCTTTCAGACCTTTGAGAGGTCGGTGTCTGTGTCACCTGCTGAAATTGCGGTTACGGTTGACGCAAAGGTCTTTGCTCACTTAAACCATGACATCATTAGAGCACCATGACCACAGTTTCCTACACATAGATTTTGATTGGGCAGGACCCCCAGGTTACTGATTTTTAGCATTTTATTTTTTAATCCTTTCATTGCCATCTGTGATCAGTTTAGTGGAATATCCCAGTGAATCATTTTGAGACCAAAGTTTGGGTCTGAAACAGAAATACTCTGCTAGGTTTAGTAAATAAAACCGCAACTCGCTACAAAATGGCCAAACTGTACCAGACTGATCATTGTTATGTTTAAATACTCAGCAGCACAGTGGCTCAGTGGCTCCTGTCACCACACTGCAGGAGGGTCCTGGGTTCAAACCCAGGGAGGGATATTCTGTGTGCAGTTTCCACGTTCTCCAGGAGCTCTGGTTTCTCTTGCAGTTGTCCCGTTGAGTCGACAGGAAACTGGACCGGCTGGTCTCTCATGGGTCCAGGTGCAGCGCTCTGATGTTTAAGGTCTTCTGTTTTCCTGCAACATCAGTGGCACCACTTGTTTTCTGTTCAGTTGTTGTTTGCTTTCACCGTGCTGCCTTGAGCTTTGTTTTGATCTCATCTGCACTAATTTGTGTGGGTTTTTCTGTATTTGTTTGTTTGTTGTCTGTCTTCTTTAGTGTCATCCTCTGCTGTTGTTCAGGTTTTAGTGTTGGGCTGATGTTTGCTTTCAGAAACCCCTCAGAGGCTTTCTGTGTCTCTGCTGCACAAACATTTGTCGTATTTATTATCTTCTGTCGTCGTCTCTTTACCGCTTGGTATGGCTGTTTTTCTGCAGACACACTGAATGAAACTAAACTGTGTGTGTGTGTGTGTGTGTGTGTGTGTGTGTGTGTGTGTGTGTGTGTGTGTTGCAGGACCTATGCACTGCGGCGTGTGCGTGATGCCTTCAGGGCCAACAGGAAGGTAGAGGATCCAAAAGCTGTGGAGAGACTGATGGTGGAGGGACAGCAGACACTGGCAGTGATACAGAGACAGGTGTGATACACACACACACACACACACACACACACATTTGTGCTGCTATCTTTGTGAGGACCCTAATTAAATTCTGAATTCGTCTCACAGGGGTCCTGCTGGTCATTAAAAAGTCTGAAATTAAAAAAAGAAAAAAATGAAATAAAGGTTTTAAAATGTTTTACATTTCCCCAAAAGTTGCTGAAGGTATTAAACTCGCAGAGTGTAGTTTTAGGACCTGAAGAAGGAAAAAAGATACCCACAGTTTTTTAAATTGTTGCAGATTCATGTCTTGTGCTCAGCTGTTCCTTTGTTAGCACCAGTGATGGGGGCACTAATCTAAAAGCATAACTTTACAATAGTCTCTAGCACAGGGGTGTCAGGGGTCCAGAATCGGCCCCCCCAAAGGGTCTAATCAGGCCCCTGAATGGCTTTGCAAACTGTGAAAATTGAAAAAAAAAAAAAAGCAGGGCAGAGTTTTGGACTGTTTTGTCCTCAAGAGTGGATCATGTCATGAGTGGCTGTTGATTTAATGAGAGCCAGAGGTCTAAGTCACGGTCAGTTTTACAGCCTTCTTACTGACACATGGCCTGTCAAAGTAAATAAAAGATAAACCAGTAAATGACAGAAAATGATGGGTTTTTACTCTGAATGAACCCCTAAATATCAGAGGATTTCCTTCACCCATTCAGTCTGTTCTTCTGTGTGTAAAACATCTCACCTGTATCACTCTTCATCCCCACACAACAACTGACAAACACACACCGAGAAGAGGACGTAAACTGGCACACATTTACATCTGTTAATCTCAAGAGTTTCACTTCCTGTTAAAATGAAGAAGTGTCCTTTTGTAAAACCACTCAGCAGTGGTGCTGACCACTGATCCACCGTGCTGTCACAACATTAAACTTTAACTTCAAATCAAACAGAAACACCGTCCTTCTGTTTTCTCTTGTTTTCAGAGGAACGCATATTCATTTCTCTTTTCATTTATTTTCTTTTTTCCTTCATCATTGTTTGTTAGTTATACACAATAAATCGA
Source organism: Paratilapia polleni (assembly GCA_015106735.1). Lineage (NCBI taxonomy): Eukaryota > Metazoa > Chordata > Actinopteri > Cichliformes > Cichlidae > Paratilapia > Paratilapia polleni. Next base: position 10,955 of record VUQI01055908.1, on the reverse strand, counting down.
AGTACAATGGTATGCAATCTGACAGAAAAGGTCAAAATAAATACAGTCAGCAAAATAAGTATAAATTTAGATCCAAATATTAAGTAATATTGAATTATATAACAAAGTAAAATATAACAGAATGAAACGGACTTACTGAATGTAGAAAAAACAGCACAGCATGTATCAGATTAAAGCGTCTCAGTATGACAGTGTGACGTAGATGTGACGGTGCAGCTTTGAAATAAACCGTTAACATGAGACAGCAGATCATTCTCTGCTGTGCAGATGTGTTACATTGTGTAGAGTTACTGCATAAAGTAGGAAAGTTTTCCTTTGTATGTATGACTTCAGACTTTAGTTATGAATCTTTTTTTCTTCACTTTATCTTTCTTACTTTTCTCTTTTCTGTGACAGTTAAACAAAGCTTATGAAAGCAGCTTTGGAAATGACAAAATAAAGTATCAGAGAGGGCAAAGCTGTGAGAATGAAGCTGTGTGTGTGTCTTAAGTGTCAGTTAAATGTGGAGATACAAACCAAAGTGAGGCAGATTACATTTAATATTAATATAATTTTATTAATTTTAAGCATTAATAGGAAAACAAAATTTAAAATAATCATCTTGATTGGTGAGCTATTAGAGATCATCGTCCACCCCCACAACCCTGACCTGAACCCTCCGACATCACTCTGACAGTCGGTCACACACACAGGACCAAACAAAAAGTCCTCACAGAGATATAAACACACGCTCTCTGCAGACTCTCTCTCAGGTTAACCAGGTTGACTAGAATGCAGATGAACACCTGTTTACCACCTGTCCTGCATGCACACACACACACACACACACGCGCACATGTACACACACTCATTACCTTGGCAGGTCAGGGCTAATCACCTCACTGTTGGTCACTTTGTTCCCATAATGCACCAGCAGCCTCTCAGCCAATCCCAGCGGAGGACTGTGAGCCTCTCTGTCTGCCTCTTTCTTACTGCCTTTTTCTTACTGCCTTTCATCTCAAACACACACACACACACACACACACACGATATTTTGATTGAACTGTCAGTCGAGTCGACTTTAATGAAAACATTTCATACTGACATCTGTGAGCAGGAGGAAGCTGTTATATTATTGATAACAGATGCAAAACTTGATTCATAAAATGGAAACAAAGAGTTGTTACAAAAAAACTCAAAAAAACTAAAAATGTATAGACATGAACACACACGCGGTCATATAGTAGTTAAGACTGGGATGTGTGCAGCTCATTGAATTCATTTAAATAAACATTAATTAAATGTTGTTGCCCTCACTAGTTGTCAACAGTGGGTTAAATAAATTGTTCATAATTTAATAATGTACAAAGCAAGCTAACTGTTTGTTGGACTGACCAGGGCTGCAGTACGGACAGATGGAGCACCTCCCCACCCCTCTCTGTGACAGGAAGTTGTGCAAACAAAGTTTAAAGTTGCTAACCAGCAAGGATCTGGTTAGGATGATGTTACGGCAGCTGCATCCGTCTTTTATGTTAGCTGTGTTGTAGTAAACTGACATACAGTATATGGACAAAAGTACTGGGCCTCCTAAATATTACACCTACATGCCATGAAGCTCCTGGTGCACAGTTTTTGTGCTGATGTTATGGCAGAGGAGGTTTGGAGCTGTGCAGTTATTGAGTCAGCAGAGCGTTGGCGACTTTTATGCACTATGCACCTCAGAGCTCGCCAACCCCGCTCTGTGACTTTGTGGTCTGTGAATTGTTGTGGTTCCTAAATGCTTCCACTTTGCAGTAATCGCTCCTACAGTCGATCGTAGAATATCTAGGAGGGAAGAAAGTTTTCACAAACTTTGCATCCGGTTAAAGTACCACACTCGAATTCAGTGAGCTCTTTAGAATGGCCCATTCTTTCACAAATGTTTGTAAAGGCAGACTGCATGGCCAGGTGCTTGATTTTATACACCTGTGGCAATGGGACTGAAAACACCTGAATTCAAAGATGTGGCCTGATACCTTTGTCCATATCATGTATAGCCACTCAACATGTGGACATTAGGGTGCTGCTGCTACCATGTCTAACATTTAGTTAGTTTAGTGAAGAATGTGATTCATGGTTTCAAAAGCCTCTTAAACAGATAATATTTGCACTGATGATGTTTAACCTCCTCTGTTCGATTGACCTACAGTTTGACTGTTTTCTGAGTGTTTTCTGACCTTAAGTGTAGTTGATTAGTCTTTTTTTTTTCTTGTGGACTTGTAAATTAGATGTCAGAACCCTTCCTACCAAAAACATAACCAGTCATGATGTGTATACAGACATTTTCAGGGCAGAACACCTGCTACTTTCCCAAAGAAAACTCTTTCATTACTTTGCTCAGGTTGCCTTAGTGCTTCTTTCTCAAGTCATTTTCGGAGCGATGGATGTCCAGTTCTGAACAATTATCTCTTTATATCCTTGTCGATTCTTTCTTGTTCGACTCTATCAAGTTAGACTGCTTAGTAATCAGAGTTTTTGTGCTGACTCTACAGCTCTTTTGACTTTCTTTAACTGTTGGTTGAATTGCTCTTTCTTCTGCTTTGATTCCTCACAAGTGCTGCAAATCAGAAATGATAAATTAGAAAGACAGCACATGCTGTCATAGCCATAGTAACATGCACATTCACTTGACTGCGCATTGGTAAGATTCGGCTAAAGACCTGTCAACATAAAGCAGTTTGTTGGTCATTAACGACTGGTTGCAAACACAGCCCTCTAATTTATTTACCACCCCCTCATGTGTCATATGTTCCTTCACTCCCATTTGTAGTCATTTCAACCACTCACCTCAAAATTGAGATTAGGTTTAACTCAGGACCCGCCCACTGTGTCGATAACTATTGTTTCGCCTCAAGTTGCTACAAGTCATTGAATTTCTTCCTGTCTCTTCCTGTCTGGGCGCCCCTTTAAGTTTGCTTGGTACCAGCGTAAAGTCCACTCTAAAGACTGGTCTAAACAAAGACCAATTTTGCAGATGAGACCAGGCTTAAGTGGGATTTATACTCCTGTGTTAAATCTGCACCGTAATCGCAAACCGTTCTGAAATCCTACACTGTAACCAGATGTGCACATCACAGCGATGCATCCCACAGCAACTGTGATTGGCCCGTTTAGTACCATTGTTTCCTCCAGCACATTTCTAGCTACTTCTTCTTCTGCCACCATTTTTTAATCTGCTTTGAATTACCTACATAGATACAACACACAAGTATAAATTAGCTTTAGTAAAGATGGAGGTGTAACCAGCCCTTGGAGAAAACCTCCGGTGTAGAGTCAATTCATTGGAAGTAAAACATGCAAAGCCACATGTTTGGGATTCCAGGAAAGAATAAAGTGTGACTGAGTTGTGGCAGCAGAAGCTTGTTGCTATGATGTGTCCTCCAACTGTTATCATGACCGAGTCAGGGTGGGTACACAGCGTGGCTTCCATTGAACTTTTTAAGACTGTTTTCTGTGTGTGGATGCCTTCAGTTGGCCTTCCTGGAGACACAACCTGTAACTTCACTGTATGGGTCAACCTACATGACACCATGTGCAGCTCACAATAATGTAAGCCCACCTCCCTCTTTGTTCATTGACAGTTTCAGTAAAGGTTATTCAAACAGATGACGTCTTCAGTGTTGACAGGAAAGAAGATGTGATGGTTTTCATGCTTCAAGTTTAGTGCGAAGACTTTATTTTCTTTGTTTTATATGTGAGAGTAAACGGCTTAGAGTCTTTACTTACTGACAGGTTATAGTTAGGATTATGGGCAGTTCAACACTTCCTAATGTTTTAAGTTACAAAAATGTTTGTTTATGGTTTTCAGAGAAACTGGGACTCGTATCAGTTTTTGTGCAGTGCTAGACCGTCTCTCTCTATGTTTGTAGTTTTTATCCTCTCTGAGATTAAAGGCTGCAGCCAGTTTTCACACATCCACAAACGCCAGCGTCAGCACAGGTTTATAAAGAAAACAGTGGACAGCTTTGACATACAGCGTACACATCAGTGTGCTCAGATTGGCTGGGCGGGCCCGGAGCTCAGAGTGTTTTATGTTCCCATTTCACTACAGCAGACCTGTGTGTGTTTGTGTGTGTGTTTTGTTCTCTACATCCCGCCCACACTGACTCATAGATTAAATGCATCAGAGCAGGAATATGCCCCTTGTTACAACCCTGTTGCAATACTACAGGCTTCTGGAAAAATCCATACTCACTCCTGGTGGATGAGTCTGCTTGTGTTTTATCCACACTGGCTTTAAGGTTTCATCCCCTGTGCACAGATCCATACAGTGTGTTATATAAGAGACAGAGCGGGGCGGGGGTAGAAACATCTTGCTTCAAATGACAATGAATAATAACCTGACTCACTTTAAAACATCACACATATAAAGGAGATCTTGTATTCATTATTCAGTCTTTGATAATCAAACTAAAGGAGTCTTATGGAGGAAAAAAAAAAACAGCTGTTCACTGTAAATGCAAACAATGTCCTGACTTCATTTAAATGTGTACATTTATAATAAATCTTTCTTACATCACAAGTACCCCAGGCTACATCCCGTGTGCACACACCTCCCATTACCAAATATAGTGTGCACTCAGCTGTGTGACTTGCGCCAGGAATGCAATGGAAGCGACTAAAATTGGGAATGAAGGATACTGCTGACTGAAATATGGCCGGATGGTAAATGCTTTAGAGGGTTACCTGAAACAACCGGAGCCTGAAATGTTCATTATGATGATGAAACTTTGCCTCCAAAGTGACTCGCCATGAGAAAATCTCCTTATATGTGGATGGGGCTTCAAGGTTTATTTATTGACAGGTTTAGGCACCAATAACTGATTGGGTAGATTTAGGAGCTAAAACCTACTTGGTTAGGTTTAGGTGCCAAAACTAGTGGGTTAGGGCTAGGCATTGAAAACTCCTCGCTTAGATTTAGGGACTAAAACCAGCTTGGTTAGGTTTGGGAAAAGACACCGGTTTGGGTTAAAATTTGCCCCTTTGCAGCAGTAGCCCTGCCCATTGAGACTGAGATGATGAGTGACAGATCAGTCTCACTAATGCCCTAACCCGGTGTATTAGGGTACAAAAGCCAAAGGGCACCTTGTGTGAATGAGTCACACCTCTGGGATGATAACGGGCTGCAAAGCATTTAGAGCAGTCTGAAGCTTTTGGCTCATAGGAATTACTTTAAACTCTTTGTCTTGGAGGAGAACGTCTCTATGAGCGTAGTTTTTAGGTGCACTTACTGAGTTTCTCTGAAGCTTTATGAGCAGACGCATTGAGTCCTTCAGTCACTTCGTAAGAAGTGCTTGTACATGATGGGAGAGATGGTCACTCCCGTTTCTTTGGTGTCAGATCTTTCTCAGTCTGTCCTCTGACTCTCAGTCGATGACCTCCCACCTCCTCCCAGTAGATGCTGTGAGTGTTTTTTGATCTGTTTCTGCTCTTCATGCTGTCACACTTCCACTCTGTGTCAGTCACTAAAGCAGCTAAATTAAATTAAACGGCGCAGATCTGCACCCGAGCTTCGAGCTGCTCTCGTCTTTCATCTCTGTTCTCTTCTCCGTAATTTTTTTGGTTTGTGTTTATATTCATGTGTGGGCGTACAGTGTGAATTCATCTGCCGCATGTGGGTGTACTTCTGTGACTCTGCATTGCTGATTGTGTGCATACGCTTAAAAAGTGGAGTTTGTTCTTAATTGTGTCTGTGGGTCCCTGCACAACTCTGTGTGTATGTATGTGTTTAGTTGAGTGTGTGTGCGCGTGTGTGTGTTTGGGCCTTTGTAAGTTAGTTAGGGAGTAAAGATGATGGATTGCAGCTGCAAAGCCGCCTCTGTTTGTAGAAGAGAAACTAAACCAACATGTTCAGTTTAATGAGAATCTGAGAGTGTAGGAGCGGGAGTTTCAGACAGAGTTGTGAAGGGAAATAAGAGGCCAAGAAGTAAAACTGTGAATGGAAACAAATGAAAGTGATGAGGGGAAAGGAGAGAAGGTGAGGAGGAAGAAAAGAATTGGATGGCAGTTGAATTTTTGCATGAAAAGAGCCTTTGCTTGAAGTCACTTTTTATTTGAAATTCAGACTTTTGCTTAGACAGTTGACCATTTGAAGAGGTTTCTATTGTAGCCAGTAGTAGGTGCTCCTGAAGTTCAGCCTGATCTGCTGATTAATTATAAACGTAAGGAGGACAGAAGCAAGCAAAGAGATGCAAGTGGAATAATCATGACACCGAAGCATTTGAGAAGCAGTGTGTGGAACTGTTTTGGGTTAGTTTTTCACCGCAGGAAGGGTCCATGCTACGGGCCATTTCAGGGCGGCCCACGTCCTTTGTGCTTATTCTGACTGGTGGAGCCTCCTCAGGTGGACCTCCTTCAAGAGAGAAAACAATGATATTAATGCTAAAAACTGTCTACTTGAGGCTGGCTCCTAAAATGAGTCAGTCCCCACAGACTCCCATGTTAAAATGTCCAACTTTACAGCAGAAATCAACATGTTTACAGCCTGATACAAAAAACAGCTTTAGTCTCTATAGCTATATAACTCTACAGAGTGGCTTTTTTTGACTCACCTGTTTAAACTGTATTAAGGCTTAAAGTTTCCATTATTAGGGGCGTGGCCTCTTTGAGTGACAGGCGGATGCACAAACATACACTCCTGGATGTGATGTGCACTGACCACAACACTGTGAAAGCACATGAAACTTTACCTTGACAAATCAGTGTTATTCATGTTTCTATAGCTGTATTTGAATGCTAAATAAGGTGACTCAGCTAATGTTAGCTGAAGCATTGTTTATTCTGTGAAACATCACATGGTTCTCAACAGGTAAAGTACTTACTGCCTGCCCTCAAGTACAGCATGCCTGAATTAATCATTTGTGTGTTATACAGTATTGTTGAATGAATTCTTGAATATAGTTCAACTCCTACTGAGCTTCAACCACTTCAGAAAATTAATTCAAATAAAATTGTCACATCTTTAGCATTCACGCTCCTTTGAAGTAAAGATTCTAAATCATTTTGAAGTAACTGTTGTGGGATGCTAGGCTGGTGAGAGCTGTAATCTTTGCAGATCGTGGTAGCGGCAGATGGCTGCCCCTCCCTGAGCCTGGTTCTGCTGGAGGTTTCTTCCTATTTAAAGGGAGTTTTTCCTTCCCACTGTTGCCAAGTGCTTGCTCATAGGGGGTCTTCTGACTGTTGGGGTTTTCTGTCTAATATTGGGGTTATATTTTAGGGTCTTTACCCTAAAATATAAAGCACCTTGAGGCGACTGTTGTGATTTGGTGCTATATAAATAAAATTGAATTGAATTGAATCATTCATGTAACAAGTACACTGGAAATAAATCAGAATAATGGAGTTTATTTTTGTTCATGATGCAGTCTTGATCAAGTGATCAGGCCTGTGGTTAAAAACATTGTTTCCCCATTTTTTTTTTTTGTTATACCTTCTCTTTAAAGAAATATCGAGGTATCAACAAAAACTGTGGCCCAACCACAGGTCGAGGTATTATTAGGTTTTGCAGAATTATTACCCCTGATATCCTGTTTGGACCATTCAAGTACAGCCCCAATCCCCAAAAAAGTTGGGATGCAATGATCTGCAAATCTCATAAACCCATATTTTATTCACAATAAACAACTTGATGGACCTCAGCCATCAGGACATCAGTGACTCGAGCTGGATAAAGTTACGTGGTCAGGCAGGAAAGAAGACAAAGCTGACTTTAAGATGCAGTGAATGTTCAAGTGAACATGAACTGATGCATCAAGGACTATCATGAAAGCAAAGATATTTTACTGTTATTCAGGTCTTTGGGAGAAAGTAGCTCACTGTGAGATTAGCTTTTTAGGTAGGGTAACTAACTTTAGTTACTAAAACTAGCCTGTGTGTTAGCGGCCAAAGAAAGTCCTGAATCAAAGTCCAAAGTGAGGCAGCGGAGGCACCAGAAACATCAAATATACGACCTCATGTGACCGCCTACTTTCCTACTCGAGAGTCTCACCAGAACCCTGTTAAAAGGCCACCAAAGATGAGATCAGTTTAGTTTTTTGACACCATAAGGGGAAATATACAAGTGAAGGGTAAAAAGGGGGGAGGGTAGAAAGACATATAGATACGTTTGAACGAATAACGTGTTGGTTTGATTCGTTCATACTTTATTTTTTGGAGAGCTGACAGATCTATTACAGGTGGATGGATGCAGCTTTAAATTGTGTGTCCCACTTAGATTTACACACACACATTTATAGAAGTAGTAATCCTCTGCTTGTAGGACTTGTTAATGTTGTGGCTTCACTCTATCATCTTCTGTGTGTGTGTGTGTGTGTGTGTGTGTGTGTGTTAGCGGCGGCCTCAGAAGAGCCATTTCTCACCGATTACTGCTGCTTAATGTCATCGCAATGTCACGGCGCCTTCGGCCATTTTGGCTCAATTGAGATTAAATGCCACATCGAGTGGTGAGTTATACCTGCCAGGTCTTGGGGGGTTGGGGGACTGGCCCCAGTTACAGCTCTCAGGGGTCGGACAGAATCTCAATCACTCCAATCTCGGAGTTCAACAAACACACAGAGGATTTGTCTCGACGTTCAGATGAAAAGCCTCAAAGGATGGAGAGATTTACCCGCCTCTGAGGATGTCAGGTCTGTTTCTATTCAGCTGCAGGCTACTTTGAATATAAATCCCTCTCTGGGAAGGGCAATCGTGCTAATATTTAAACAGTACTGCTGCCAGTGGAAGCATAAAAACTCTGCTGACCCTCCAGCTGCTGGAACACATCTGCATCCAAAGCACCAGAGCAAAGGGTTGAGGCCACATATTGCATATCAAAGATGGACATATCTCCAGGTCTAAAGTGAAGCCAGTGCTGAACTGTTTTAAACCTGGAAAATAATTAATTAAAATAAATGGTTTAGTAAAACACTTAGGTAACTGACACTGAACCAAATCTGAAACTGGAAATGCCAATGAGAAGAGAGATGTTTTCTTTGCAAATTACCACATTTATCAAACATTTTAAATAACAGTTTTTGGTTGTTTTTTTTTTTCTTTGTTCTTTTATTGTAGTTTAATTTAAAAAAAAAAAAGAATAAATAAATATGAACTGAAGTGAACATGCCACCACCTGGCAGGGAGTGAATTTGGAAAGCAAAGGGTTGAAAGAGACAATAAACTTTTATCTTGATTATATTGTTTTAACAATCATTGGAAGTTAAAATTGTGACTGAGTTTCAAATTCAGTTAATTGCACAGATGTAGGACCCTCCATGCAAACATGCAAGTGGATTTAGAATAGGTAGGTGGAGGTTATAGGAGCCGTAGTGGAACTGGGGCCTGTTGAGAAGCTTTGCCCAAGATGATCAAATGATGTGGGGAAAAAGAGGGCACACATTTCAACCTGACAGTCTGGATTTTCTGAACTGGAGGCTTAAAGACTTTAAATTATGAAGCGGCTCCAGTCTCTGACCAGCAAGTTCAACTGAGGAAATCTAGGAAACTTTACTTGCTTCAGATGGAGAAATACTGATGCAGAGTTTATTTTAAAGACACTTGTGTAATATAAAAGAAGCAGCCTGCCACCACCTTTCATAAACAGAAAATTAAATCACTAAGTGCTGTAGCTTCTCTGCAGGAATTCAAATGAAAGCACAGTAAGTCCTGCACGTGTTTTTTATAGTTTAAATCATTAGTCAGAACATTTCTTTGGCGAGATCAAAGTAACAATAGGTTTTCATGGTGAGCAGCTGGTGCTTTGCACACTTACAAACATACTGTGTGTTGTTTGGGCTTTTTCTCTAAAGGTTAACTACATTAGCTGAATTATCTTCAGCCAGAACACATGTGAATGTTTCTACTTCATCCTCAAAGGCTGACTTTTCTTTTTAGTCATATCAAGATTTGTTGTAGTGATTTATCTCTTACCTGAGTGAATATCACGTTTCCTCCAATCTGAGGCATTCATAGTGCCTGAAACTGGATTATTTGTTCTCTGGCTGCCTTATTGAAGGTATGTTTGCATGTGTATGTGATTTATGTGGTTGGTTGTTATGGATTTTCTTTGGGGGAAAACAAACAGACAAATTATTTTCTTATTAGCTTAATTTATTTTGGTTTTATGGACCCTGTATCCAGGATAAACATGCTGCAGGTTTAGCCAAGTTATCCCTGTTAAAATTATGCTAAAGTTGGCTGTTAGCAGTTCCAGTTGACATTGTGTCTGCCACCCACTTTACACCCATCCATCCATCCATGAAAAAGTATTCATACCCCTTGAACCTTTCCACATTTTCTCACGTTACAACCACAAAGTTAAATGTATTTTACTTTATTTTTATTTTTTATTTTATTTTTGTGATAGACCAACACAAAGTAGCGCATAATTGTGAAGTGGAAGGAAAATGATACATGGTGTTCAAAGTTTTTTACAAATAAATAGAGTCCACCTGTGTGTATTTTAATCTCAGTATAAATACAGCTGTTCTGTGAAGGCCTCAGAGGTTTGTTAGAGAACATTAGTGAACAAACAGCATCATGAAGACCAAGGAACACACCAGACAGGTCAGGGATGTAGCTGTGGAGAAGTTTAAAGCAGGGTTTGGTTATAAAAACATATCCAAAGCTTTGAACATCTCACGGAGCAACTGTTCAATCCATCACCCGAAAATGGAAAGAGTATGGTAACTGCAAACCTACCAAGACATGGCCGTCCACCTAAACTGACAGGCCGGGCAAGGAGAGCGTTAATCAGAGAAGCAGCCAAGAGGCCCATGGTAACTCTGGAGGAGCTGCAGAGATCCACAGCTTAGGTGGAGAACCTGTCCACAGGACAACTATTAGTCGTGCACTCCACAAATCTGGCTTTTATGGAAGAGTGGCAAGAAGAAAGAAAGCCATAAGAAGTCCTGTTTACAGTTTGCCACAAACCATGTAGGGGACACAGCAAACATGTGGGAGAA
>VUQI01055906.1:0-12011 GCA_015106735.1 Paratilapia polleni | reverse complement strand
ATTCTGACACCTTTCTATCAGAACCAGCATTAACTTCTTCTGCAATTTGAGCTGCAGTAGCTCGTCTGTTGGATCGGACCACACGGGCCAGCCTTCGCTCCCCACGTGCATCAAGGAGCCTTGGCCGCCCATGACCCTGTCGCCGGTTCACCACTGTTCCTTCCTTGGACCACTTTTGATAGATACTGACCACTGCAGACCGGGAACACCCCACAAGAGCTGCAGTTTTGGAGATGCTCTGACCCAGTCGTCTAGCCATCACAATTTGGTCCTTGTCAAACTCGCTCAAATCCTTACACTTGCCCATTTTTCCTGCTTCTAACACATCAACTTTGAGGACAAAATGTTCACTTGCTCCCTAATATATCCCACCCACTAACAGGTGCCATGATGAAGAGGTAATCAGTGTTATTCACTTGACCTGTGAGCGGTCATAACGTTAAGCCTGATCGGTGTATGCTTCCTGTGGCCCCATGTTGTCGTGAAATACTGTACATGGCAAAATAGCCATTCAAGCACTTTGTGGTGACACTAGGTCCTTAAAAGAAATAGCTGTGAAACCTTTGTATCAGGAGATTTTGATCCATTCACAAAAATGTAAATTTCCAGGAAATAAATGTACATCATTGTAATATTCACTTCCTTTCACTCTCCATGTGTTTATACACCACTTGCATTTTTTAACTCGGTCTCTCTCCCATAGTGTATCTTTTTGTCCTGTCTCCCTCTGCTCTCTTCTGTTTCCCCTCACCCCCAACTGGTTGCGGCAGATGGCTGCTCCTCCCTGAACCTGGTTCTGCCGGAGGTTTCTTCCTGTTAAAAGGGAGTTTTTCCTTCCCACTGTTGCCAAGTGCTTGCTCATAGGGGGTCATCTGATTGTTGGGGTTTTCTGTCTAATATTGTAGGGTCTTTACCCTAAAATACAAAGCGCCTTGAGGCGACTGTTGTTGTGATTTGGTGCTATATGATATATGTAAAGTCGGTACTACCACAACTGATTTGGTGTATGTTGTTACCTCCATAATAAATGGTAAGTCGTTTGTGTAGTAGTGTTGCAGATGAGTGTTGACTGCTGCTAACGTCAGCAGATACTCATTACGAATCTCAGTCAAATGGTCATCACACTCTTTGAGTCTGGCACTGAGCTGCAAACAAATACAAACACGAACAATGTAAAAAAATTTTTAGTTCAAGTGAAACAATGAAACATCACATCCATACAGGTCCATTTAAAACCAATAAATGTAAATCTTAGAACATTACACTCTGAGTATATGACTATACTTCAACAGTATGTGCTGTGTAATAAGCTGAAATAAAAGCTTTTTTTTTTTTCCATTCCACATCCCAAAAACCCAGCCTACGATGCCGGGGGTCAACATCAACCTTGCACAGCACACGACCCCAGTGCCTGTCCCTATGGGGGCTGGGCCCACAAGGTGGTGGAACCAAACTGACAGCCAAGCCTGGCCCCCTTCTGGGCGAGGTACTGCAGCTCATATTATTCAGTCATTTGGGTTTTTGTTTCAATCTCTCTTTTTGTGGCCCCTCCCTCTTGACCAATTTGTCTTGGGAGAACCTACCAGTGCATTCAAAAGGAGTCAGCTGATGTGGTTCCGTATCTGAGTAGGATGCCCACTGGAGGTCTCCTATAGGGGGCCCTATAGGAGGAGACCCCAGGGTAGACCCAGAACTTGTGGGAGGTTATATATTTCGTCTGATCTAGAACACCCTGCTTAGCTTGCTGCTACCATGGTCCAACTTTGGTTATGAGGAAGAAAATGGATGAATGGACTGATAACTTATTTTGTTTGTTTTATAAAGATGAAAATAAGGAAGTTAGAAAAATGTGTGCTGGGTTATGGAACCTAGAAAGATTATTCTGTGACAGCTTTTTTTTCAGCTGTTGTGAAGTCATAAACACAGGACAGAAAACGGTTTAGACCAGACTTTGAACATGGTTCAGCAGAGAAAAAAAGTCTAACAGCTCGTTTCAGATCCATACCTTAGAAGTCATTTTATGTAGTCCTGTTTTGAAGTGAAAAATCCCATGTTCACTCTTTCTGGCTCTGGAAGACAGACTCAAATCATATAAGATGGAAGACAAGAATGGTGAAAAATATAGTACAATACAGAACTGTGCTAATTTTCTAAACCATGTATAGCTCCATTATTCAGTTTACTGCCCTACATAAATGTAGTGGTAAAAATATCAACTGTGGGAAACACATACCCACTCGTAAAAGGTGATGCAAAGCTCAGCTATTTTGGTTTAACAGAAAATTGATGTCACAGAACAAATTAGAGCACATCTATGGTTTTACCAACCACATGTCATCGGTATTTCTAACTAGTAACATTTAACTTTTTTACTGTTTTATTACAAGCATACAAGTACTTAATAACAATAGCCATAGTTCAGGAGCACATTTTAAACTACACAGAGTGCTTCACATTTAGAATAAAATACACACAAATATACTACAACCTGAAAAATGTGGTTACTTTTAAAATATTTTAAAATAAGGACAGGGGAAAGTTGAAAAACCTCAATCAGATTAGAGAAGCCAGTGGCTGTTACAGAGCAGATGTGCTATATAAGCAGGGGCCTGGCCAAAATTTCCAAATGAATTTTAAATTTTACTGCATGCCAATGAAAGAAGGCAAGAATAAGTGTGATGTGTAATCACTGGCTAGTTTTGTTAGCAGCCTAGCTGCTGTGTTCTGGACCAACTGAAGACGCACTAGTGAAAGCTGAGGAGTAAGTTATAATCTAGGCAAGGGAAGATTAGTGTGTACTATTGGCTATTTTTGTAGTGTTTCCTAGATGAAAGAAACAAGATGGGATGAGCTTAGAGATGTGAACATCAAAGTTTAAAAAAGTCTCATTACCAACATTGTTAGCAGATGATTTGATGTTGGCAGTGAGAAGGCCCATTCAGCGACTGACCTCCTTATTGAAAATCTGACCTGGTCTGTGCATCTGCAGCTTTCTCTCGGGCAACGCTGGCAATGTGACTGAGGTCATGGTAGCGCTTCTTGACCCTGTGAAGTTCCCGCAGAGCATCCACCACTTCGGCCTGCACCCTCTGGACCCGTTCCAGGCCCTAACACACACATACGCACACAACCCAAAATGATGCATTCAGGCATCAGAGTCCACTGGCAGCCATTTCATGGAGTTAACAAGCTGAATTTTTGAAGTGTTTAATCTGTGTCTGCTGACTCACTTTCTTAGCCCGTATGTCCTTTACATTGCGGAGACTTCTGGAGGCTTGTCCAAACAGTCGGCGGTATTCTTCTGCAGCAAAAAGTCTTGACGTGGCAGTCTGAGCTGTAGCATCGACCACAGATCGCCACACACCAAACACACTCCTGAAAGCACACACACTGCATTCATATCACAATCACCAGACACTTTAATTTAAATGGACTCGCATTTATAAGGTGCTTTTCAAGTCTTTTTGACCATTCAAAGTGCTTTTGACCAAGAGCCACATTTAACCATCTATTCACACAGTGCATTAGTCTATACACTTTAAGCACTTTATACACCTCACATCCACAGCCAATTTAGAGTCACCAGCTAACCTAACATGTATGTCTTTGGACTGTGGGAGGAAGCCGGAGTACCCGGAGGAAACCCACACAGGCACAGGGAGCATCAAAGGACACCTTGTCTGTGAGGCGCCACTGGCTTGGACAAGGCAGCATTTGGTGTCCTGGGACTGTTTTCGTAAAGTCCCACCATCACATATGTTACGTGATCTTATTTGGTGGTGGCTACACAGCTACTGCCCAAAGGTTGCAGCCTAGAAACATCTCAGCTACTGCCAGCTAAGAAGGAAAATGGGCAAATACCAACAAACAGCAGGGTTTCTGCAGATAAATCCACTGCCACACACTCTAGACAGCCAAGTTCTAACTGAATCCTGCACAGAATGCCTTTTATGTAACGTTATAATGAAACAAGCATTAGCTTATTGCATTTCTTGCTGCAACTCTGATAATTTTTGCTCATATGTTAATATTTAATACATGTTACATCTCATATAACTTGTCTGGCTACTTACTGTACATATAGCAGAATGTGGTCCCCCAAATGGCCCAACAAGTCAAATGTTGGCTACATATCAACAGATTATGGTTTTAAAACAACAAAATATTTCCACATTACTGCTGCTGTCCAATGATTTTTTTTATTTTTTCCAGACACTACAAAATGTCACAAACAAGTTAGCTGACAGGATGGTCGGTTTCTTGGGATATCTCAGTTTTGCACTTTTCAGTAAAATCATCTTGGATTTTGTCAGCTGCCGGCTGTGAGATGGATAATGTGACACACACATTATCATAGCCTAGTGACACACGCGCACGCACGCACACACACACACACACACACACACACACACACACACACTGACCTTTTAGCCATTATCGACTAAAAGCAACATCTTGGGCTTTTTTTTTTTTGGTATAAGCACTCTTAGAATCCTCCATTTTTCTCAGCACATCAGTTTAACTTTCACTGTTTTGCTGATGTAACTTTCCAAACTTACAGAAAATGACAGACGACAAAAAGAGACACTAATCTAGCGGTTGGTTTTTCGAGCTACAATCACCCTCAGAAACCAGTAACAGCTGCTGAGAAGGTTGCATGTTGAAAGGTTTGTGCGTGTAGTTACCCAGAAGTGATAGCATCTGTGTTTCCTCTTTGCCAGTCTCTCTTTTGGTACTGGATAGCTAACCTCTGAAGAGCCTGAAAAAAACAAAACCCACACATTACAACCCAAAGTAAAGACAGAAAGTGGCATTTATTAACAGCACAAAGTGATTTTACTGGGAAATGAGTTTTCTTGCATACAGTTTACTAACCATCTAACAGCCTACAAACATTTGATGACATAACAAGGAGTTCAGCACCCACAGTTCCTTCCTTCCTTGTTATTATACCCAACAGCTAGCATAATTTGTGATGAAGAAGCTCTAGTTTTCATGACATTTCATCCTTTCATCTTTGTAAACATTTTATGTTAAGGACTGTTTTCTGTTGTTTTGTTACTTGTTAAATGGACTGGCACTTGGCACACATATACAGTAATAATTGTTGTTATCCATGAATTTTCAAATTTACTGTTTTACAAAAAGCAGAAAAAAATGGTACAGCACATTATTGTTTTTTGATTAAGATGCCAAATTACAGTTATTTACTTGCATTCCTGAACAGAAAAATTATGCCGGCTCAAATTTGGGTATAAAAACATGAATTCAGTTTGAAATTCCTCACTCCTGTTCAAAATGGTAAAACACTGAGAACTCACTGAAAAGGAAAGACTTGGTGATGCTGGATGGTCTTTCTCATTTTTATGACAGGTGGGCTAATAAATTTGTTAAGCACTGTACACATATTTGAAACATTCTCCACCATGGTGTAAAAACACATAAAGCTCTCAGCAGTGTTTTTTTTTTTTTTCCTGAAACCAGGGAAACCTCTGGCTCATGGGCACAGTGTTCTCACACTGTTCCACTCAGCTAAGTCAGGGTCTCCTGGACAATTACTGTGTTCCAACCCAGGGGAAGGAAAACACCATAATCCCAATTCCTAAAAGACATATACTAAGGACTGATACTACATTCTCAGAAGTTAAAGTACCTTATTTTACCTTTAGAGGTACAACGACTTGTAATTGCTGTGGTATCCCCTTAGGTATAGCCATTGTGCCTTGACAGAGGGTATATATATGTACCCTTGTGGTTTGTAAATTACAGAAACTAGCCTTGAACCTCTGGTCACACTTTTGTACCTTAATCTAGTGAAATTACTTTATTTATTTATTTTTTAAAAAGGAGTGCACTGGCATTTGTATTGCATCTTTTCTAGTTACTGCCTGACCACTCAAAGCTTCATCTGTTTCACATCTGCACTTACAGCCACCAGGCAAAGGGAGAACAAAGGCAGGTTCAAAGCCAGAACCTTCACGCTGAGAGGCGACAACTAACCCCTGCACCACAGTGCTGCTGAAAAAAAAAGATTGCTGAACACACAGTGTCTCCTGATGCTGAACCTAAAAATCTGTACATGACATTACAGAAAAAAAACTTTACGTACCTTTCCAGACCTCAGAAAGGTATATATAGTTACCTTGTGTTCCAGTAATTAGTCATATATGTAGAAAAAATGACTTTTACTGTATGCCTGTTTCTGAGAGTGTGTGTGGAGCTGCTACAGGCTAGTTTCCCTTATATCAGTAGTGTGTAAAGGCATGAAGGATGAGTGATCACCTTGCCAGCATGTTGTCAAAGAATCCACTCTATTCAGGTGGGCCATATGTGGGCTATAAGATGCAACCCTTTCTGACACTGTGACCAGATACGTTGGCTGGGCTAGCATTTTATTCACGAAATTCCTTTCTGGTATGATTACTGTAAATGCAGACACTTTAATTTATCAGATTAACGTCATTTAATTTTAACAGCATTTAATATCTTGATTTTAAAGAAGCTGTTTAACCTGCTAACATCCAGCAGATCTACCTTTATATGGATTTCTTACCCATTTGGCACACCCTAATGTCAATCTTATAAAAGTAGAACTGCAAGGTCAAAATGCATGCAAGAGACTTCATTTGAAAGGTAACATCTTCTGAAACTGTGCTTTAGCATGTGGCTGAAATGCAACCTAACCCTAACCCACCTAAGCGGTTTGCTGATGATTTGGTGGATGTTAAGAGGTTAACAAGAGCCCAGCAGTAGTAAAGGAATGACACTTGAAGTGTGCCAATGACATGGCCTACCTGACTGTCACCATTGCTCTGTCTGAATACCGTCTGACAGTCATCAGTCCACCAAGACCAAGGAGTTGAGCTGTAGCTGAGAGAACTAGATTCACACAACTACCTCTTTGCCAACACCTCTGCATCAAAATCCAGAACAGCTGGAACATATATAGCCCTTCAAGGAGACAGACACCTCCTTGTCTTTTTCCCACTGCATTGACTGAATTTAATTGAATCTTGTGAAATAACTGGCTCACCTAAACTCCCCTAACCAAGTCACCCCCTTCACCCATATGACTGTTACTGCCATCAGGCAGATGCTATAAAACCTCACTGACCTAAAAAAATCTTTCATTCCCTTTGTGATCATCATAGTTTAAGATAGGCAGTGTACTCTGAGTTGTGTCAGCAGTGGTTTCATCTGTTTTAGTCCTAATCAGTGAAAGACATTAGGACTACAGATTAATAAAATTGTGTGAGGAAAGGGAATGGATGTTCTAACAGTGAAACAAACACAAATACACAAACTTGCTGTAGTGCAGGAGCCACACAAGTCAAAACACAACCCAGCGCTCAGGTATTAATATGGGACCTCAAATCAATACATTTTGAGCATTTCCAGCAAACAATAGAAGGTGTCAGTAACAGAACCAAACAGGACTAGAATAGATCATGTTTACTCACCTGACCATACTCTTTGTCTATAGTGGCACGTTGTTTACTAAAGGACCTTGGGGAACACACAGAAAAACACAACACATGACACTCAACGCGCATGTAATGTAACAACACTCTTTCATTCTGCATTTCTGTATCGATCTCCCTGCTCATCACCCTCTGTCTCGATGGATCCTATGGGAGGACTTCGTGCAGTCTGGTCAGACAAAGAGCGTGTCGTACCTGATCTCCTCCAGCAGCTCAGTTTCCTGATGCTGTTTGGTCTGCAGCTTGCTGAGCTGCTCTGAAAACACCATTTTCATCTGCTGGCTCTCCTTTACCTGCACGTGCACACACAGGGACAGCTGTACAGTACATCTTATTAAACACTCTTTGGTTAATATATATATATATATATATATATATATATATATATATATATATATATATACACATCCTGTCAGGTTTAGATTCATATCAGTTCCATTACTTCTAGTCTAATTATTAATGACTAAAAAAACGCCACTTTCACTAGTCTAGATTACTTGCTTTGACATGCTGTTATGCCACAATATGCTGTGACGACCCAAACTGGATACAGAACAGTGTATTATAAGATTACTAGAAGAACAGCTATTCTGTTTTTGATATTATATTAAATAAAATATTTCAGCTTAAAATGACAGTAAGCTGCATGGCATGTGCCTATTTTCAAAGTCAAAGGTCAAAGATAACCTACTGATATAAATATAACAGCCTCACAATAAGATTTGGATAATTAAACCTTATTAAACTATGTTAAGACATTTTTAGTCTCCCTTAAAGAGTGAGTGTTGACAGCTCTGTAATGATATCATTTTGTTGCTGTATAAAAGAAATAACAGGTCAGTATAAAAGTATAATGCCTTCTAACTGAAGATATCAAAGCAGGTATCCTAGGTGCACCAAAGTGAAAAAAACAGGCTGTTTACCTGTTAACCTCTCCAGAAGTTTAAGTGCTAAAAATGTCTCTCTCTTTCTGTTTTTTGAATAAGTATATGAAATATCTGGTTGTGTGCCACTTTTACATCTTTCCAAGCATCATATGAATGCTGACATGCTAAAAATCCACAAGCAACAACGACTTGTACAATGCTAACATTTTATGTGTCAGGCATTGTCTGCTTGTTAACATTAAATAATTTACAAAAGTGTAACTGGTAACCTGTTATTGTATGTATATGTTAATACAGAAAATATACAAAAAGTAAGTAAATTTGAATTTGGTCGATTATTTCTTTGTTGTAACAATGCTTCTTGGCAATAAATCTCATGCTGTTGGAAAGCCTGTTACAACAAAGAAATAATTGACCGAACACAAATTTCCTTACTTTTTGTGCTAAGTATATTAAAGTCAGTAAGGCAAAGAACATCTATAGGCCTTGTTACAGCAAATACCTATTGGCAAACTTAATTTACATTTCCAATTATAGGAGGTAGCCCCAAAGGTTAGCTAACATATTTCTAGCTAGCAGCAGGTTGCTTAGCTAGATGACTCAGTTTCAGCATTCAGCTTAGTTACATGCTGTTGTGGCTATTAACATCACAGGCTGTTATCAGAGACATATTTGAAATACTAAACCATTAGACGTCTTGATTTCTGTGCTCTTAAATAGTCAAAACAGTCAGAGATATAGCCATTACAACATCTCAGAAGCGCAGGTTAACATAAAGCATGGATTAATAACCCTCTTTCATTTGCCTGTAAAATACCAAGGACCTGGATATGGAGCACATACATGTACTGCAGTCATTATTCACACCCATAGACTGTTTTATTACTTATTACTGTTTTATCTCTTTACTTTTTTTGAAATATATCAAAATGTCTACTGTGAAAGTTGTATTACTAGATGATGGAAGCTTTCTAACTTGATGCAAGGCCTTCCACACCAGATATTTGCTATTACTGTACTAACAACAAAATACTACACCAGCATTCTCACAGTGACATCTTGAGAACTATTTTAACAATTTAGTATTGTTTAATTATTTTAAAAAAAACTATTTTTGAACACAACAGGGAAGTGATTTTCAGTCAGTCATTATGTTGGTTGCTATTTACATGCAGAGATCAAGAAGAGATACTGCAAAACATTATACTAAACGGTTTGTGCAAAAGCAGTTAAAATTGTGAGTCAACAACCTCACCTGAAAGAAACCAAGTAGTATACCAGTTTCTTTAATTTCTTTAGTTTTGAGTTGCAGGGGGGAAAAACCTGACAAAGCATTCGATTCTCCAACCATTTCCAGCACAAAAAGTCAAGTCTTAAATGTCAAAGACCTGACATAGCATGCAGTATAGACAGTAAATGATACTGTAAAGGACATTTATTCAGAAAAATGAACAAAAACCTTGAGGAGTCAGTGTATGTAGTGTGAATATTAGTCATGCAAGAGAAATGAAAGTAGTGGAGCAGCACAGTGCCAAAATGGGTTTAAGCAGTAAGCACTCTTCACCCTCAGCTCTTTCTTTTTTTAAAATTTACATTAGATTCTTAGTATGACCTTACCTTTCTAGGTGGTGGCTGCATGTTTGGATGCTGATACTGTCTGTTCTCTCCGTTATGGTGTTAGTTTGTTTCAGCTGTGGTGCACTGTTACTTCCTCAATAGTGTCACTAATGCACATGTGCAACTCTCTCTCTCTCTCTCTCTCTCTCTCTCTCTCTCTCTCTCTCTCTCGCTCTCTCTCTCTCAGATTGTAGTTGGTCTTGAGGAAAGCCTATAGAGGGCAGCAGAGTCCAGTGGGCATTTTGTACATTTTTATTACCAATCCCTCTTCTGTATCTCTTCAAGGAAACACTGTTGTGGTAAAATAGTAACTAACTAGAACTAAGAGACATGATGGATTTTCGCCTAGAAGACTTTCATTTGTTTGTATGTTTTATTTAAACTTTTTATTTTACTTTTTTTTTATTTTGCTTTTTAGTCATGTTTAGGCAGCTAAGCACCTGAGATACACCCCAGAGGTTTACACAGCACAGGGATTATTTAAATTGGGTGGCAAAGGGGGACCACATGGGAAATCAGAAAATCCCATCAGAAGTCAACCATATCACACTGTTCTAAAACTGGGTGAGCACTTCAGCAAGTTCTAATGGTTTCAGCTTTGGAGAGACCTTGTGCCTCCATAAACATGCATTAGGAGACATGGCTTCCCTTTAACTATATGGTGGCTGTATTGAAAGACAAGAGTCAAAAGACTGGTTCTAGCCATAAATATGTTTTATTTTTTATGTGTTTGAAGTAAAGAACAATGTCTCGCAAGTTCCCTGTTTTAAGTTCAGCTTTGCAAAGCAAAGCACTTAGTGAATGGTAGACAGTGGACTAAACCACTGTGAAACATGAAATGCACAAGTCCTCCAATCCGAACGACAATATAAGTCGTTTGTTCCTACACTGAAATACAACCCATAGGCGTGTTTCCAAACTGAGCGCCCCTACAGGTGGCAGGAGACAACCCATCCTGATATTATGAGATGGTATATAAATCGCAGACCACTTTTTTTTGTTTTCTTTTTTAGAACATTTCGCATGTGATGTCAGTGTGTAATTTTTAAGCTTTTCCTGTGGCATCTAACACCATTTAGTCCCCGCTGACTTTTCACTGTGAAGAAATGGTGTGTCATTTTATGACCAACTTTTTATTAATGGCACAGTATGTTGAAACGAAAAGCCCTGAGCAGAAACGGGTAAAGATGAATTTATAGATGTTTTTATGAAGTCCAAGAAAGATGAGGCTAACAACAGATAGCATTACCATAAAAAAAAACCCCTGAATAACTGTAAATTACAAATTGTATCTGTAGCAAAACCCCTGAGTTCAAAGTACCTAAGGTGTAAATTTACTGATATACATGGGTCTTTATATAATACTGCTGTACAAGTTTGACGTGACATTGGAGCATTGTTAGCAGTAGCTAGCTAGCACTGACATTTATTAAGGATTTATAATGTAATTTAATCCACAGGTTGAATGGGGTAGAAGGATCGGTTCAGTGAAGCAAATACTAAGCTGCAAGTGTAATATAAGCTAAAATTAATGCATTCAAATACAGTAATTTTACCTTAGATCCTATTATTTATTATCGAGGATGTATTATGTGGTGCTTTTAGCTCAGTACTGCATATTATCAAGGTTTTAAATATATAAATAAAAATATTTAGAGATACCCATTTATTATACCCCTTGTCATTTATTATTTATTGTGATTATATAGCTTATACTATAAAATTAGAAACATCCTGTCTCAGAATGATGCTGAAAAACTAGTTTTTTTCATTCATTACTTCTAGGCTGGACTATTGTAATTCATTATTATCAGGTTGTTCTAAAAGCTCCCTGAAAAGCCTTCAATTAATCCAGAATGCTGCAGCGAGAGTACTGACAGGGACTAGAAAGAGAGACCATATTTCTCCCATATTAGCTTCTCTTCATTGGCTACCAGTTAAATCCAGAATTGAATTTAAAATCCTTCTCCTCACATACAAAGTCTTGAATAATCAGGCCCCATCATATCTTAAAGACCTCATAGTA
>VUQI01055904.1:16348-34026 GCA_015106735.1 Paratilapia polleni | reverse complement strand
TTTACTCACTTGGGGAGCGTGGTGGCACTTGGCATTTGGAGGGTGGAGACACAGCAGGAACTACATTAGAAACAAGGGTTAGACCATGCACTGCTTTTACAGTATGTGCACAATAATCAGTACACATAAAATAATTAAAGATATCCTTGAGATGAATAACACAACCACAAATGGACAGAAACAACCTGCAAAATAGACTAATAAGATGTAAAAAAAAAAAAAAAGCATGTGAACTGGAAGAAGTTCAGGGTGTAGAATTAGGTTTAGAAGAATTGTCAAATCTTCTTGAGATTTAGACAACTTTTTTCCATTACTGTAAATCCACATGAGATGATTGTGCTACAGGTAGGTGGCTGCTAATCACAGCTGTAGCTAAGCCACACTTTTTAGGAGAAGCTTAATGATCTGATGCTGTACATCATCTCATTTCCTCTGCACAATCCTCAACACCTCTAAGTCACAGTGTCAATAAAAATTTAACACAATAGGTGTCACAAGTGTTACTTTCTACAGGGCTGTGGCATTGCAGTGAAGAGAATTAAAACATTGTTAACTCTTTGTATGTGAATACATAACTCACCTAATATATATGTGGGTGTAGCAGCCCTGTTGGGGAGTGGAAGCCTAATGACAGGAGGAGGAGGAGAAAGCTGGACGTGATATCCTGCATGATCTGAGATAGTGATAAACTGAATGGGAATTGCAGCGCCTGTTTGGGGAGGGTAGACATGAATAATTTTTGGTGGAGTGGTGGTGGTGATTCTTGGTGAAGTCTCTGCTAGACTTGCTCCTGATAAGGGATCAGTGCCTGCAAAACAACCAGAAGTGACATTATTTTCTGGCAACAGGTTTAGTCAACCTTGACCTTATCAGAAAGGGAGTCGGAAGAATGAAAAACATGCTGAAAGTTTGGTTTTCTGAGAAACAACAGAGTCAGAGACATTCTCACTGCAGACCAGTGTTGGGCTCATTACTCAAAAAAAAATCCTATTACATATTACTGATTACTTTAGTTATTTCTTGAACGACTCTGCGTTACTTCCCAACATCGTCCAAGATGCATTGTGTCACTTAATTGCAAGGTAACAATATAACATTAAACCTTACGTTCAGTTTGCCCGCATATCGGCACAAATATTTACCCTGATAAGGAGAACATGCAGTAGGTCTTTGCACTAAATCATCGCTTTCCTGCTTTCAACAAACTGGAAGTAATGTTTAACCCTCCATGCCTCAAAAGTTGTAGGCTGCTCTGTCACTTCTCTTATCTCCTGCACAAACTCGCGTCAGGCGATTGTTATGCAAGTGTGCATGAAAAGGCACATCCTTTTTTTTCTGTCCAGCCATGATGCCAATAATTGACAAACTGACAACACATGGGTTAATTGTTTGATTAGTAACTGCAATATGAATACTGAATTTTGGAACAGTAACATTACTAAGCAAAAGACAAATGTATTACAGTCATGCATTTCTTTGCATTGGCACAGACACTAACTTGGAAATGTTTGAAGGCCATACGTTTCAGCTTATTTGTACTTTATATTCAGTGTCTCATTTGTTGTTGTGGTGCAGCATTTAACTCTCTATTGGTCCAATAAATCTGATCAGTGATTAGCAGCAGTCCACAGATTATGCTAGGCTTCCAACTGTTGAAGTAAATGTCAAAACATACTTGGGTGTTTTCATCGCACTGAGAAGCAAATCGGATGTCTAAAAAGCACCAAACTGGTCTGCAGGAACCTCTCATTTAACGACTTCAAAATTAAACTTCCTGTTTCTCTGTCTGCATTCTAAAGCCACAGACTAGCCGATTCAAGCATAAATAATTAGCACCCCCTTACCCATAAGTCTAATGTACTGAAACCCCATGTGATTTGCCTTGTTTGTAAAAAGTCACTCTCACGAGCATGGAGTCTGGCTATTTTATCTTTTTGTGCTAGCATGTTATCTTGCAGTGTAGAAGCTATTCAGCTGATATTTGCTATGCCATTGAGTAGTATTATACTTTTATAACCTCTTTTGCTAACACGCCCAAACTGCAGTGAGATTGATACAACCCTGGTAATTCTCTTCCAGCCCCTCCCCTGCAGAGTTTCACCTCCAAGTCATTGTCACTCACAGCGCCTTAAGTTTAAAAATCCAAATTGTTGCCTAGAAAATAACTCCAATTCTCAGCGAGGGTCACCAAAACTCACCTTGATCAACAACTGGCTCAACCTGTGTCTCTTTTTGGTTGGTTTTCGGTTGACCTGGAAGAGTTTAAGAACCAACATTACAACATGACAGCCACAAAAGACACCTAGAATAAAAGGTGATGACTGGTCCTTTAGAACAGCTTTAATATAGAGATTTTTTTTTTAACTGTACCTCAGCATTGTTTTAAAGAGAACATCCTTTTGCTAGCAGGTTTTAGCTTCTTAACTGATTGAGGTGACCATGTGAATGCTTATCTTTTAGAATATTGATGCATTCACCCTAGTGTACCACACTGCCTTAAGTCTGGTACGCTTTTCACTATACACTATCCATTCATTTACAGGTGATACCCAAAGGAACTGTGACAACCTACTAACAATAGTTTTGTTAGATTTGATGAGCACTGCTCATAATATACTGATATAAATGGAAACCAAAAATTGTTTGATCATATATCAAACACATCCACTTTTAAACATGGAACATGATTTGAAAGGTGATGAGGTGCTGTGTCAAGCATTATCCTCGCCTGTTTTGAAGATATGTGGAGTTTTATGACTGACTATAAGAGTGATAAAGTGGTCAGTGATAAAACTTTAGCTATAACACAGGCTGACAGCCAGTTTACGAATGGGTATATTCCACTGGGTTGCACATTTGATGTGGATTAGAAATGTCATTATTAGTTAGACAATCAGAGGAAAAGTCTGGATTGTTCACCTGTTGCTCTTTGCCTTTTTGCTGTGGAGTTTTCATCACGGCCCAGTTGTGGCTGGGAAACTGGAGAGGAAAAAATAATATGTATGTATAATTTAAACAATCAAGTGAAACTGACGAATTATAATCCTAAAATTAAGCGTTATATGATAAAAAAAGCTGCTAGTACAGTTCTCAGGCCGCAGAGTGGATACTGTTCTTGTTGTAGTTACGATGTTATTACCCCTCTGTCTTTTTCTCTTGCTTGGTGTTTTGCCTGTTGCTTGGCTTTCCTGTATCTGCCCATGGTCGTCAGGGATGGGCACCTCAGTTGCCATAGGAAGGTCATCTGAAGTCCACGGAAAAGGAACTGAAAAAGTCAGTAAAGCAGTTAGCAGACACACTTACCAAAATGAGTTGTTACTGTCATTGCATTTCATTACCGAACTGAAAATCACGGCTACTAGCTATGTTTTTTTGAGACATCCTGTATGGGCTCAAATTATGATCATTAGGATTTTTAAATTGTATGACACATCTTCATTCAATACAACCATAACATAAGCAAAGCCTTAAAAACATTTAGGCAGCATCAGTTATTGAAGAATGAGCTCACATACATGACATACATTGGTATTAGCACAGTGAAATTAAGAAATGCTTAAACTGGCATTTTCATAATACATTGTGTTGCATTATGCGTTGTTGGTATCAAAATAAAAATGAGTATATGTATGTTTAACAAAAAAACAAATCCTGTGTACTAAAGTGTACTACTTTCAATTAGATATACTGTAGGGTTTGGTTGACTTGTAAATTATGGCATTCTGTTTTAATTTACATTTTACACAGCTTCCCAATTTTGGCAGGAACCAGGTTGTACGTGGGTTGGCCTCATCTCTCCTGCAGATACTAAACAAATTGTCAAGCTGGACCATGGAGTAGAGTCCACTCCACTGTCCGTAGGTCTAATTACGTTCAACAATGCTGTAAACGGTTAACTTTTAATATGTCATGTATCTACACAGGATGGAGATATTTTGCTCATATTCCAAGATAACACCAAAGGTGTTCAAATGTATACTGTAGTATATATTTAGTTTAAGAAGACTGTTTCATCTAGCCAATATTTAATGTGTTCGTGTAGCATGCTAGGTTGTTAACAGATCTCCGCTACCAAATGCTAGCATCTTTTCAAGCTGAAGGCAAACCAAGCACATGCTTGCATATCCAGTAACTACTGCTATTCTGTGTAATGGTTAACATTATTTAAAATATTCTTCTGGCTGAGTCTATAATTTTTTTTTGCACTAAAACACTGCTGCATATTTATTTGAGCATATTTACTTAAACTATGTAACATCTAACATTGCAGGGCTAACCATTAAAACCTCCATAAATCATGCAAACATATGCTAAACTTTGTAGCTGTACTCCATATATTAGATAAAATTATGAGCCTGTTCTGAAACCACTAAATGAATACTGAAAGGATTTAGGTGAAAATTACTGTAGAGTAATAAGATACTTCTAAAGACAACAATGGAAACATTTTTGACAGCCTGTATATGTTTTGTTGCTGTAATAGAAATACAGTCCCCTTCACAGATCTTTAAAACCAATTAAAAATGTTTAAGTCCACATTTAAAAGATTAAAATTTAACTTTGATGGTCAGTTACTGTTACAGAAAAAAAAAATCAATAGAAAACACATCTATGTTATATCTAGATTTGTAAGCAGCATTCCTCAGTTTAGAAATACACATTTGATCACCAGCATTACCTTTAAATACCAGTAAAAATAACCAGATGCTGCATACATGCATGGCACATGGAATATCAAGCATTATAATTTATAATAAAGCCATCTGGGTCATGGTAGAGCCTGTGCAATTTCCCATTTTGAAAATCTATGACAACTTTAAGACCTGCACCAGAAATTAAGGCAACAAACCATCGGCCTTCAGATTGGACAGCAGTGTGACTCGTGATGGGGTGTCAGTCACAGATCTTTTCTGTGTATTCGCAACATGTACAACCATTGGCTTGGCACTACAAAGTTTAAAATTATTTGTGAATATAACTTAAAAATCTCACTGATCCTAATTTGAGCTTCCAAGCCTGAATATATATATATATATATAGGAAGTGGCATGTAGGGTTTAACTGTGACAGTGACACTGAAAGAAGTGTTTCTTAACCATTGTGTTTTGTTGAATTTGACTTTACTTCCTCATTGTTTGGGTTGGTGGAAACAACCAACTAGAATGCAACTGCAACTAGAATTACCACACTGGTTATATGGCTCCACCAACTAGACTCCTGTATGTCTGGTTAATATAATATGAATATGACTGATATATAATATATGATAAGCCACACAATTAAAACCAACAGCTGGTTTTATTAACTCAGCTTGCAAACACTCAGATGACACCACAGGATACTTGAGAGGTCCCCTATCCATGCACCAATGGATCAGAGCAATTTTGGCAGTTTGAGGGGGACCTACACAATTTAATGGAGGTAGTCTTAATGCTATTGCTGACTGTTGTTTGCAGTCTAGAGACGCTGCATGAATTTAGTAGGTGGATAGCAAAGATTAGTGTTCTCAGTTCAGTGTCTGACTTAATGATTATGATGCTACAGTGAAGTTTTGAACCTCTGAATTAGTCACAAGTCACAAGTTAATTTTATCCAATTTGACACGTGTGAAATTTAGTCATAGCTTATGAATTCTTTAGTTGTAGCGAGAACGTGTTGAGATCACAGTGATCTTGACCTTTGAATACCAAATCCCGACTTCCTTTATTTTCCTGCCCTTATGGTTGTCTGTTGCGTTAATTTATTCTACCCGTGCCTCACACTCTATGAGCTCCCTATCAGGATATATATTCCTATTTATTCTTGTCCATCTGTTCTTTTACCTTTCTATGAACCAGCCTGTGTTTCCTACCCAGGCTTCCCCACTTGTGGCATCCTTCTAGGTTTGTGCTCTGTTGGGTTTTTGTTCCTTTTTAATGTATTTTTTTTGTAAATCTAAGCTTTAGTTGTTGAACTCGCCTTTATACCAGCCTATTTTGGATTATGTATTTGGGTCTTCTTTTAGACTGAAACAAATAACATTCCAAGAATACAACAAGATCGCAATAATCTTAGTAGCATAGTATAAAGTATAAAGTAATAGTGTATACTATCTTTGCCACAAAATGGGCTCAAGGAGACAAGATACAAAATTAACAGCAAAGCTTAGTTTATCCACTAAATAAGGAAAATATTTAGCCTTTATATGTTATGTGCTGCAGGATCAAATTTTATATTTGTTAACAATTATGAGAGAACAGTTGCAAAATAACAAGAGGAGATTCTTACTGCTGTCGAGTTCATCCACATGACCCAAGCAGGCAAAGAGGGAATCTGCATCTAGATGAAAAAATGCATAGAGATAATTAAATAATAGATTACCTTTGCATACATGTAAGGCATCTAATAGACCATTATTATGTGTGTTTTTACATACAGTACACTATACACATGTAAACATGTAAGGACGTCTGGTTGCCACTTACCCAGCATTTCATCATTTATATCTTCAGCTAAATCCTCTGAAACACAAATAATACCATCATAATCAACAACACAAATGTAACTTTTTGTTTTCCACTTTCATTCAAATCTTTTAGTGAATCATTTCAATTTCACAGTTTATGCTGCTTCTTCTACTTTTCAGGGGTGTTTACCAAATACAAAGTCGTGGGGCTCATTTATATTTAATAACTGCTTGGCAAAATGGTGAAACAAGTATTTAGACTTGTTACTTAAGGAAAAGTCATAATTATTATTAATAGCACAAAGGTCTTAGCTTCAAAATATACTTAAAATACCTAAAGTAGATGTAGTCATTATGTGGAATTGCCTTTTTTTTAATTCATATACGTTATATTATCAGATTACAATTATTGATTCATTAATATGTACATTACTTTAATGTTGCAGCTGGATAAGATTTTAATTATTTAAGTACTCCCAGGTAGCTATATCTATAATAGGCTATTAAGCATAATATATTACAAGATTTTCATATTAAAATCTCCAACTGACATTGTTCATACTGACAGGATGGCATCACACATTTGCTGCAGATTTGTTGGCTGCACATCCATGATGGGAATCTCCCGTTCCACCCAATCCCAGAGGTGCTCTATTGGATTGAGATCTGGTGACTCATAACTCATTGTCATGTTTGAGAAACCTGTTTCACATGATCTGAGTTTTGTGACATAGTGTGTTATCCTGCTGGAAGCAGCCATCAGAAGATGGGTACACTGTGGTCATAAAGGGATGGACATGGTCAGCAGCAATACTCAGGTAGGCTGTGCTGTTTAAATGATGCTCAGTTGGTACTAAGGGGCCCAAAGTGCGCTGAGAAAATATCCCCCACACCATTACACCACCACTAGCAGCCTGAACCATTGATACAAGGCAGGATGGATCCATGGTTTCATGTTTACACCAAATTTTGACTCTACCATCTGAATGTCTCAGCAGAACTCATCAGACCAGGCAACATTTAAACAATCTCCTGTTGTCAGAGCTGCTCTTCTGCAAACCTTGGTTGTAACGAGTGGTTATTTGATTTACTGTTGGCTTTAAAGCAGTCTGACCATTCTCCTCTGACCTCTGGCATCAACAAGGCATTTTCTCCCAGAGAACTGCTGCTCACTGGATATTTTCTCTTTTTCAGACCATTCTCTGTAAACCATAGAGATGGCTGTGTGGGAAAATCCCAGTAGGTCAGCCGTTTCTGAACTAATCAGACTAGCATGTCTGACACCAACAACCACGTCACGTTCAAAGTCACTTAAATCACCTTTCTTCCCCATTCTGATGCTCAGTTTGACCTTCAGCAGGTCCTCTTGACCATGTCTACATGTCTAAATGCACTGAGTAGCTGCCATGTGATTAGCTGATTAGATTATTTGCATTAACAAGCAGTTGAACAGCTGTACCTAACAAAGTGTTTGTAGACCATGTATACGTCTAGTCAGGACATTTATCTAATGGTTTCTTTGTGTATGAGTGTGTCCAAAGCCACAGAAATCTTCATTTTTAAAGCTGCTGACATAATGGTGACCTGCTCTTTCGATTCTATTGACAGCTGATTTAATTCAAAAAGACAGGTGACCGAGGTCAGAGTACCCTGTTGTTGAAAACATGATAATGTGATACAAATCACACATTTCTAATCACCTCTTCTATGTATTTTCTTTTACTTAAAAGGAAAGTTCACCCCAAAATCAAACTCACATATTTTTTCTTCTAACCTGTAGTGATGTTTATATAAGCTTTTTATCTTGCCCTTTTCAGTGTGCATAAATCAGCTATTAATTATAGTTACCAAGGCAGACATAAAGTAGATAAACACAGACAGCAGACAGATAGAAATAAAGATGGATTCAGATACAGGACGAATATTTAATACTTGAGGCAGGCAACTTTATGCTGGATAAGTTTGCACATTTGTCTTTGTGATTTCCTGGGTTTTTTTCTGCCAAAATAAATAGTAAGGTTGGACAAACCTTACTGGATTTTCCAAGCAGTGATGACTGAATTAAATTTGGACCTGGTACACTGTGCCATATCACTTTTTTACAGTGTTCATTTGTCTTCAAGTGTCTACATTGTGTTGCATCTCTTTATCAGTTTTTGTGTTCCTGTTCGAAGGAAGATAGTTAAGTACACAAATTGTATGCAAATAATTTACCAACAGGAAAAGTCCTTTATGCGGACATAAATCATGCAATCCTAAACTGGCATTCTGTGTACTTAATTTTGTATTTTTTCAGCTGTGACCATATTATACTCCCAAAACTTGGTCAGAACTTCTATAAAGTACTTTGTAGTTAGGAAACAAGGAACAATTTGTGGAATTAAGGTTAATCTATAAATGTGCATGGATTTAATATGTATTAAGAGGGGCCTTGGAACCCATGTTCAGTTCATGTCTCAGAAATCTCATACCTCAGATATTGTATCTTGACTTCTGGTGACGTAGTCACAATTTAGTTCATGTTTTTTTGTGATCACACATTGGGCTTTCTTTGTGCAGTACCTGTGTGATTTACTTGGTCACTCTAGCACTAGTCAAATGGATTTTCCTGTACAGCTCCTGACTGAGACTCTTGTGCTGTTCGCAGAATCCATTTAAAGCTAAAGGGTGGCTGAGCATTTGAAACAGCAGCCTAGAATACTGGAAGTGCCTCCCTGTGGGTTTAAGATTTATGGATGCTTCTGAAACGTTTAAGTCAAATCAGATTAGCCTTTATTGTTTTGTGTTTTGTTTGTGTCTGTACTAAAAGCAAAGTTTAATAAATTAGTGTTTTTGAGTCCCTTCCCAACATGTGTATGCTGCACTGCTATTAAAAGTGAAATTGTTCAGGAGACACTGTTATGGCCAAGTATGGTGTGATGGCAATACTCCAGGAAAGTATGTTCAGTTGTTATTATTACATTTTACGTCACCCTTAGCTACTTTCAATCTGTAACACTTGTAGTTTAAGTGTAAGATTATGGATAGATGTTGGATAAACTGGTATAAAGATGACATGGAGAAGACATTCAGTCGTGCTGTTCTTTGTCACACCCATTTCATCAATTTCAAGAAATATACAATTTGTTAAACAAATTGAAGAAAAGTGGATGTTGAAGTAATGGATAAACAGCCATCACATTTTCTCAATTGTGTTTCTCAAAAAATAAAAAAACATAAAAAGTTGTAACAAAAGGAATATAATTCATCCCATACCCTCTTCAGCTGACTGCTGATTACATGCATAGAGAGCCTCAAACGCTTTACAAAATCACATCTCTTTACAAAAGTGGATGCACTCCAATGATTTTGATCAGATTTAGCCCCACTGAGGCTGTTCTGTTCACATTAGAAATAAATTCACATGCCCCACTTTTCTGCTGTGGCCTTTCCATTCAATTCTGCCTTGAAAAATTGGTTTGAATGCCACCTGATGGGTGACTGAATGCACTTTATGGCGCTTCTTTCGGCAAGCAGAATAAAATTTCTCATTTTAGCTTTAAATTTGTTCATCACATTGAGGTCTTATTTGTATGTCCACTGCCTTGGCATTACTCAGCTCTGCATTTTCAGGGACGGTGTATAAAAATTGCATTGCATTGTAATTCCTCAGTGGTTAATGCAGTATATCTGTTCAACCCTTTGAATTAAAGCTTAGAGTCTGCCCTTCAGCTGCATTCTTTTGTGGTGGTGCACAGAGGAAAGAAACTGTGACAATTGTGTCACTGTCCAAAAATGACCAAACCTGACTATAAAATACAAGTACCAAGGTAGTAGATACATATTGGATGGTTTGATCAACCAAACATACAAAGCTTTCACCTTCACCACACAAACACTCACAAGGTAAGGTTTTTTTTGTTTTTGTTTTTAAGACAAACGCTGCAATTATCGTATTAGCCTGCTATACTATAAAGAAATTTAAAAAGGGAATAAAGAACCAGGCAGATATTATTATGTAATAATGTTTCACCTATTCAGCCGATATCTATCCGCTTATGCCCACGAATTAACGCTCTGTGTGAATAAGGTTAACTGTGATTCGGTGTTACCCTGCTGCTATGCATATATGATGTTCATACTTTACTTTCTCTTCATGCTGGAAGTGGGAAATAAATTCCCAGGTGACTTTCTCTGTCTCCCTCCTCTCTCCTCCTGTGTGCTGTGTGACTGACATATAAAAAAGTTTTTGTCAATGAAGACCAGAGTAGTTTCTTAAAATCAATTTTTAAGAAAAAATACGAAGAGCTACACATCTTTTCAGACTTTCATGGAACTTGTTATACTCATTGATGGCCTGAAATGAAAAGGCAGATTGCACAAAGGCAGATCTTCTTAAAGAAACTCCACGCTCTCCCTCAGCATTTGACTTTGATGCTCTGGTCACCTGTTGTGAGCAGAGTTCTACAGATCTTTTCAATGTTTAAGGTGCAATATTGTGGACTATTTTTGAAGCAGATTATATTAAACTGCACTATTTCTTTATCACTCATCTTATCTTTCTCTCACATACCCTCTCCCACTCTTTTCTTCTGTTTATACTCTTATGGTGTTTTTTGACCTGCAAACAAACCCAGTAAGTCAATAAAGTCTCCCTGGATTTAGTCATAAGCCTGTTCTCAACATTTGAAACTACTACTGTTATACATGCAGTGTCATCCAAACAACCACATGCACGGCACACACAGACACACACATACACACAAGACAGAAGGATACCAACTGTGCAGTTGTAGCCAGACAGCTCATTTAGTACAGCCTTCAGTCCTGTTCGGTTTAGATTAATTTTAGAGGCTGACTAATTTAGTAATTGTCACAGCATGTTAGTGATTTTTCAGCCCCATCCAAATCTCATGTTAGTAATTTGTGTGTGTGTGTGTGTTTGTTTGTTTTGTTTTTGTTAATTGTTTTTCTATTTCCTGGTGGGAATGGAATGTATTCTTTTATAGGTTTTATTGCCATGGAAGCACTTAGTAAAGCTTTTAGTTTTGTCCTCCTTGACCATTATCTTGTGCCGAAGTAAGGGCCCAACACACACCTAAACATCAATTAGACTTGCAAAATTAAGAAGCCAGAAAATAAAACGTTAAAAAGTTTTCATTGTGAAACCTTGCCACCACCTCTTGAGCTGTCAGGTTAGGATGCAAACTTTTTAGTGACATAGTCATAGGGAAATGAAGCAATCAATCAAACAGCATCAAAAAAACACACACACTCGCTTTAAATGCAAGAATTGGTGGTACTTAACCTCTCATGATTGGCCAGGTTTTTATAATTGAGAAAACAAGCATGCTGTAAATGTCTTCCAGGTAAGGAATTCCCAGAAAGTTGATGCTGTAACGCTACGTCCAGATGAACAGAATCAACTTTCTGTGAAGCATGCTGTAAAATTCTGTCTTTAGCTCTTCTTTTATTCACCACTATTTCTGGCACCTTTTCATGTGAACACCCCAAGGGAACACTGTGAATGCCTACCTGAAAAGATTAACAGCATTTGGTGCTATCGTTTTGTTCAAAGATTCATCATGTTTCGACATTCTCTATTTCTTCTCTTTTATTGTTATTTTCCTTTTCTATTTTCTTTCTTTTCACTGTAGCAGCCTATTCTTCTTCCCCCTCATGCCCTCACATACATCCACTGACACATACATACTTACCCCAACCACATACAGCACCTCACATACATCACAGCTATCCTGCACTTTGCTACCTGTGCAACAGCACAACTTGTGTTAAATTGTCTTAATATCTGTTAGTTTGACACACCTACAATTGTTAGATCGTTTTTGTGTTATGTCCAATCAGAATAAAAAAGTTTTGCCTTCAAACATGCCCAGGAAACATGTCATATAAACAATTTCTTTTCAACATACCTCTGCACTACTGCAGGAATATTATCTGGATTTTAAAAGAACGTGTTGCTATTAAACTTTGTATTACCATATAAATATTTTCCAATTCCAAGACAAGGTGCTGGTCTCTTGACATTCCTTTATATTAATATGCAGAAAACGTAAAGGAAGTACTTTCGGCTGCTCCCTTATTTCCACGTTTGAATTGGCTCAGATTTTACACCAGATGCAACCCTCCCATTTATCCGGGCTTGGGACTGGCACTAGGAGTACACTAGCTTGTGATCCCCTGAGGCTGGGTTTGTGTCTCCTCCAGGTCTTGAGCTGGGAATCTCTTGTGTGAGAGGCAAATATGTCAACCACTACACCATGAAGCCACAAGATGCAGATAACATACATATTTTAAAAACATCTTTTCTATCATACATAGTCACAATAGCCTTCACAACAAATATGATATGGCACACTCATTAATTTATTTTTAAAGTTCCTGTCAACCAAAATCCATCTATCCATCCATCCATTTATTTTCTTAACAGCTTGTCCCTTTCAGGGTCCCATGCCCGCCTCACGGTTTACATCTAATGGAGCTAGGTTCAGGAAGTTGAATGTGTACAGTTTCACAATCCTCTTTTTTACAGAATTTTTTTTCCTACCCCATGATCCCTGGGGTGTTCTGTACTCCTCCACTGTACAGGTTCCATTTTTACTTTTCTAAATTCTGAAGTGACTTGAAGAAAATTGTCAGCCTCTATGTCTCTTTTTGCATCACAGAGGTCATTTAAAGGACGACGTTGTAGCTATATGGTTCCCTGTGGTCTCCCTCTGACTCTGCGTGTCCTTTAGCTAGATGGCTCCCTATGGTTTCAGACCATCATGCTCAGCCTCAGGCCCTCTCTGTCCTCTCCTCTCTATCAATGTCCCCCTTTCCTCACGTTTCCCCCTCATTTTCCTCCTGTTATCTTGCCCCTCTTTTCCTCTTCTGCTTTTATGTCCTTGAAGAGGTAATGACCATCTGTCTGTCATTTTTGTTCTCTCTAGCTTATTGCTCATTCTCTCTCACTTTCTTATCCATTTTCTCTTGTTCTCTCCCTTCACACTGTGTCCACATTTTAACTACCTGCCTGTTTCAGAATTAACTTGAATATTTTTTAGTGAAAACTGTTTTGTCTTGTATCTTATTTTTGACTTCCCTGTGAGCCATCCTCTCAAAGCTCCCTGTTGACTCCAGGCAGAGTCTGAAGATGACTAGGCATTTGAAAACTCTGAGAGTGAAAAGGAGGCTGGCACGCTTATCTTTTTGCTGTAAAAATATTTCATGTCAAGTAATTTTACTTGACTAAAACTGTTAATTTTTGCACTGGATAAATGAGACAAATATGGTTAAATGAGGACAGCACACAATTATAACATGAATATCAACCACATTTTAATGTAAGGCATTTTCAAAACAATTTACAATTTCTTTCCTTTTGCCCTTAAGCATTGTGCAAATTGTGTTGAAAGGTGCCATAAGAATGAAGTTGTTTTCATAGTTTAATGATTTTCTATGTCTTCTGTAGCTCCTCTTCATCTTCCCTACAAAAACATCCCCTGACAACACAAGGTCAAATAAAACTGCTGTGTGCTCTGGGGCGCTGCCACAGGACACAACAAGTTTATCACAGAGATGTAGAGAGAAGAGGAGATCACAGTTGTGCAGCATGCACCACATGACAAATTTATTAGACAAACACATGGCTCAGCAAGACCAACAACGCTCAATAGACTCATAAATACACACAAAAGACTTGGAGATACACAAAAAACTGCCAGAGAATCACATACAAAGACACACACACACACACACACACACACAGACACACCTTTGTACTGTATATTTGTAATGTAAATCTGTAATGCTAAACTTGGTGTTGTCATTCCTTGTGTTTAGGATCCCAGCAGAGAAGAAGCCTTGCTGCAACAACTGAGAGAGAAAGATGAGCTGATTCTCAAACTCCAGAGTGAAGTGGTAAGATCCTCTAACTGGACACATGTGAAAACCTGGGCTTGGGTGGCTTAGTTTTAAATGTAATGCAAAACATTATCTGCATTTTTGATGAAGATGATGCCTGATTTCCTCTTTTTGCAGTGCACTGTGTAATTTTTTATTTTTTTGCAAAACCCCCCCAAAAAAGAAAAAAAAAATGACAGCTTCTAATGTTGCCCTTCAGAAATATAAATGAATCCAGTCAGGTGAAATGTTTTGAATTTTTTCACAAAATACTGTAACGTCTTTCTAACTGATAAGAGAAGCAGCTCAAAGTTTGAAACATGGAGGGTTTGCTTATATATTTTCTTTTATCTCTTTCATAGTCTCCTTCTCTTCATCTTTGTTTTTCAGAACTTTGAAATTAATAATTAAAACGGCTTGAATGTTTTTGAATTATTTGTTTTAAGGATATAAATTAAAGACTAATCGCCTTTGAAGCACAAATCTTTCAGTTCCCCTTTAAGCATTAAAACTTTTTTAGAAAGGTTAAAAAAAAAAACATTTCAAAGAACTGGAAAGTGTAACTTTTGTTAAAATAGCTTTGTCAGTTTATCATCTTCTTATGATGTTCTAGAAAAGATTGACCATAAAAAATAGAGTACATTGTGAGAATGGTTTTATAGTTGGCTTGAATCACAGCATCAACAGCAGAAAGCCTGTCTTCGTTAATGTAAACTGCTTGTTCTCGCCAGCTTAATGTAATAACAAAATTATTGGGACTCCAGCCAAAAGACAAGTATAAGATGGGAAGCATGGACTTGTTTCCGTGTTAAATGTGCTCACCGTTTTCATGAAATACAGAGATTTAAATGCAAAATGTATTGTCTTGTCAGTGTTTTTTTTTTGTTTTTTTTCTCCTCTGAAGCTTGATTGTTGGATTGTCTGCACAAATGTTCCATACGGCAAAATTTTCCATCATTTGCCATTAAAATGTCTGCAATTTGTCACCTATTCTATCAAAGTAATGCAATGCAGAAATTGCGCCAGGTTTAGTAGAGTAATATGCCAGTGTTATAGCGGCATTGTAAGAGCTGCCAGTCCAACCCACTGACTTGAGTCTCATGTGGCATCTGTTTGTTTGATCATTCTCTGGAATCTGCATCTATTTTTTTTCCACTCTTTCTCCCTTTCACTCTCATCCTTTTGCTTTCTCTGTCTTTCTGTCAGCAGCACCTATCCCCCTCTCTTCTCTTTCTCACTGTGCTGTTTTCCGTGCTTTGTGCATCTAATGTCGAATTAATGCCAAAATTGAGCAATTTTCAGGCAGTCTGGCTGGCAGGCAGGCAGGCAGACAGGCAGTAGTCTACATGTAACATCAATGTTCCTCTCTGAAATTCATGTTGATGGACAGTGTGACAGACTTAACACTCACACATTAAAACACCTTTTTAGGCTTATTCACATTACACCTTCAGTATTAAACACATTTATTCACAGGTCTCTCCACTGTGCACCAGTGTTTCACACTACCTCTCATATACACTATTTTTGGACCTACCCTATGTGCATTGGGGATATACATCCTCATTCATACCTTTCACCCTCAGTGTTGATAATGAGACAGTTGACCTAAATTAGAATTTAATTGTTTGGTCAAATGTTTGTTGCTTACTAGAAAATGTATATTACTCAAATGAGTCTGTTCCCCTACAGCTAATATGTGGTATGAAGAAATATTTGACATACCTCCTCTGAAAGAGTTGTCTCAAATCCTGAGTGGGATCAAAAGGGAATGTAGTTAAATAAAGAATACTTTTGTAAATCATGTACCATAGATGGGAAATGCCCTACTTGCACGATTAATTCTTACTGTAGAAAAAAAAGGTATGTTGTGTGTGTGTGTGTGTGTGTAATTTTTTTTATACTGGGTGTGTTAGCTGTTCTTCTACATATTGATATTGTTGATGTATTCTCATCTTGTTTTAAACCATATGTATAAAATATTTAGAAGTGGAACATCTTTGACTTAAGAGCTAGAATGGGTCCAAGGGAAATTTGGTGATTTAATTCTTGGCTCCTCCAGTCTACGTATTTGTTCAAGTGTACTTGAACAAATCGTGTATTTTGTGTTCTGTGTGTAGTTAAAGCAGAGATAATCTAGAGATCTAGAGATAATAAAAAAAACAACACCTGGTCCTTAGCAGGTCTTAAAATTAGGCAAATACAACCTCAGCTATTAGAATGTGCCATTATTTAATAAAAATTAAGCCAAAATCCAGATGCAGTGTGTGAAAATGTCCACTCCTGGGAAGATTGGCACCCTACGATTCAGCAGCTTGTAGAACCACCTTTAGCAACACTAACTTAAAGTAATCATTTTCTGTATGACTTTATCAGTCTCTCACATTGTTTTGGAGGAACTTTGACCCACTCTTCTTTACAACGTTCATTCAGTTCATTGAGGTTTGCAGGCTTTCGTTTATGCACAACTCTTTTAAGGTCCCACCACAGCATTTCAATCAGGTTGAGGTCTGGACTTTGACTGGGCCATTGCAACACATTGATTCTTTTCTTTTTGTAGATTTGCTGGTGCGCTTGGGATCATTGTCCTGTTGCATGACCCAATTTGGGTGAAGCTTCAGTTGTCAGACAGATGGCCTCACATTTGACTCTAGAATACTGTGGTATACAGAGGAGCTCGTGGTCGACTCAATGACTGCAAGCTGCCCAGGTCCTGTGGCTGCAAAACAAGCCCAAATCATCACCCCTTCACCACCATGTTTGTTAGTTGGTATAAAGTGTTTGTGGTGATATGCTGTGTTTGGTTTTTGTGCAATGTGGAGCTGTGCATTATAGCCAGACAACTCCACTTTGGTCTCATCTGTCCAAAGGACATTGTTCCAGAAGTCTTGTGGTTTGCTCAGATGCAACTTTGTAAACTTAAGCTGTGCTGCCACGATCCTTTTCATGCTTGTTCTGTCTTTTTCTAATTGTACTGATTGGTTGAAAAGTGGGCTGGAGCAGGGAAGGGAGTGACACTGGAGTTCACCATGAATGGGAGAAGCATGGCATGGTCAGTGGCTGTAGTGGACACTTTTCATTTTTCTTTTCAGCTCTTTGCATGTTTTTACTTCTCTGCAGCTGGCTGAAGGACCAACAGCAGCACAAGTAGGAGTAGCCCACAGATCAGTTGCTTGTGACACTGACCCCTGGTGACAGTAAACAGCTACAACAAGTAGATGACAGTCTGCAAAGCTGTCCATAGGTGTAAACAGATGCAAACGCAGTACCATAAATCATCTTAAAATGTACCTGTTGGGGTTTTTCTTTCTTTCTTTTTTTTTTTTTTTTGTGTATTGCACAGTATGTC
>VUQI01055904.1:0-11086 GCA_015106735.1 Paratilapia polleni | reverse complement strand
AAAATCTGATGGTGGAAAAATAGAAGGAGCAAAGTGTGTGTGTGTGTGTGTGTGTGTGTGTGTGTGTGTGTGTGTATGTTTGTTTTGTAAAGCAGCCATTAGTCCTGGCCTTGGACAGCAATGTCAATAAAATGCTGTTGAAAGTGTCAGAGTAACTTCAGTATACTAGGTTGCATTTATGTCTCATACAGTATAATTCACTCATTACTGCAGCTGTTTGTGTGTTTTATGTGTTGTCATGACTTGTGTGGCATAGTTTGCTTATCAGTATGGCCATGCCATTAAGAGGACATGAATTTAGTTGAACTATTACTCATTGTTTGTCCTGAAGAAGGGACTGCATATTGAGCAGTTACTGTTGTTTGACACCCTAAGTTCTAATATTTTTTTCCCCCGACTTTCTGATTGATTTTAATTCTTTTCATTAAAACTAATTTCAGACAATCACTTTGATTTGCCTCACCAGGACCACCAAGGTAGTGAAAAATATGTTCTGCCTTTGTTCCTGTGATGCAGTGCATATAAAGAGAGATTTAATCTCTAAAGATTCACTCAGTTATATCCTCTCTCTGAGGTGAAGTGGTTTGATTAATTGGTGGGTAATCATTTTAATTCAAGAAGTGCCACTAATTGTCTCATCTGCTCCACAGGTGGAAAACAGTGATGTTAGCATGCTGTATTGGTCCATTTAACAGCAGTAGGACAAAGGTCTTATTTGTGTTGAACGTGCTCATTGCTGTGCTGAAGGTATATTGGAGGTACTGTAGTATTCCGGACCTCTTTTACTGCATTGTGTCAAGGGATGATAGGGATGGACCATATAGTGATCTCATCATCTTAATACAGTCTATCCAATTTCAGGAAGTCTGGCCAGTACTCAAGAGTATGGCTTTGTTATCTATTATAAGACTATTACCTGGCTATAGAGTCCTCCATATGCTCAGGCCCCTTGAGAAGATGGTCCCTTAATTAGAGGAGCAGCTGGCTGCCCGCTAGCAAGCTAGGCTAGCAACACAGGTGACTTAACTCAGCAGTAGTTTTCAGCATGTGTGGCCTGATTTTACCCCTCCCTCACCCCCACCCCACCATGTGTGCATAAAAAGAGAGGGGACGAGTAACAGAGTGCATGCTACAGCATGGAGCAAGCCTATATAGGTTAGCTACCCCAGTGCATCAAGGACAGTCTGCTAGCAACAGAAAGTGTGTCTACAAGTGGGGCAGCTATTTCTACTGCTTCTACCACTTTCACGGGGTCGACCATCTCACTCACTCTCTCTCACTCCACCTCACGCTGCTTATTTTCTGGAACGTCCTCTTACTTTTCCTCAGTTGGTTTTTGTCCTTTCTTTCTTCCACCCTGCTTTTGATCATTGACCCCCTGAAAGTGCAGAAGTTAGCTCTCCTCTCCTCTTCTCTCCAAGCTTCAGGAATTCATCAGGGATACTCCTGCCCTGGTTTTCCTGCCGCTGACACTCTGTCCTAGGGACAGCTCCTGGCCCCACACTCAACAGAACTACAACATTTCACATTATACCACTTGTATTCTACTTTTTTTGACCTTCTAGTTAGGTCAAAAATGAGAAGAGTTTCTTGGATTTCAGGTGTGTATGGCTCACTTCTCACCAATAAGCCATGGTGTCCTCTCAGATGATTGATTGCATTCATTTCTACTCCAATTAAATGAAAGATGTTCATCTTGTTACTTTTCTACAGTTGTAGCTGGAAACCACAGCTAAGTTGAGCAAATATAATATGCAGTATTAAAAAAAAACAAAACTACAAGACTCCTAATCAAGCAGATTTCAGTCCAGTGACCCTTTTCAGCTCTAAATGAACTGAACCTGAGTTGAGTCTTGGTGTAAAGAAAGATTGCCAGAATAAATTGGTAAGAATAATGGAAAAAAAACAAGACCTCAAAACGAGTAAATGTGGAATACAAAATTTATTTGACCTGCAACCAATAAAGGTTTACTTCATTAGGTGGCAATGAACTAGCAAAGTACAAAACTTACTATTTTGTTGTGTAATCTTTGTAATTTTGATTCTGTGTACGTCACATAGTAAAACAGTTTTTAGGCATGTTCCATATAGTTGGTATTCCTGATCCTTGTCACGAGCACTACTAAAGAAGCAAGTCTCTCACAACTCAGCAGCCAACTTGAATGAATTGAGACAGTTATTTGAAGCCTCTGTCTAACTGAATGGAGAGCATGACATAACTTTAAGTACAATGGTAACTAGGACATAAAAGCATCTTGTATGGAATCACCAGTCAAATCCAACACATAACACTTCAAAATTTTTGTGACTTTTTTTCCACAGTAAGTTATACTTCTGCTACTAATGCACAGAGTTTCACAACAATACAACTTCATTAACAGCTTAGTACAAACAGCATCTCATCTCATCTCACAAGAGCACTGAACCAGTACCATGCTGTGGATACAGTAAGCCTAAAAAAAGAAAAAAAAATGTACCCTTGCTACTTAATTACTATGATAACGAGTAGACAGATACGCCTTCCACCACACAGCTGAAATGGTCATGAACCACTACTGTGTGCTTGTGTCAGCACAACAACATGATTGGCTACAATGTTTCCTGTTTTGGATCTTGATTGGCTTTTTAAGAACAGGGGGATAAAAACCATCAACTTTAGCATTTCGGAATTCTTCCATAGTTTTCTCTGGAGGATTCTTTACATGCCATGTCTCCTCCACCTTATATAATGTCTGTGGTGCTGCTGAAGAAGACCCAGATATC
This sequence comes from Paratilapia polleni, assembly GCA_015106735.1. Taxonomy (NCBI): domain Eukaryota; kingdom Metazoa; phylum Chordata; class Actinopteri; order Cichliformes; family Cichlidae; genus Paratilapia; species Paratilapia polleni. The sequence goes on along the minus strand of VUQI01055904.1, from coordinate 8,323 downwards.
CTTAAGCTGACAAGTGGCAATGCAGTGTTAGTCAAACACAAATTGGAAAGTGTGAACTGACCCCATTTTTTATTTATTTTTTTATTCTACACTTAAAGATTTCTTTTTCTGTAATTGATGTTGAGTTGGCAGGTAAGGTGAAAGGGAAACTGAGAAGGAGTATAAAAAGAAGGTTAGAGAAAAAGGCGAGGAGCTATTTTATGTCCGTGGAGACTCTTAAGAGCTGGAGGTATGGTGGCTGTTTGAAAGTTTTTTTAGAGCGGATTCAATCGATTGAGATTGCTTTCTTTCACCAAGCTAATTTCATGGGCATTCTTAAAAGGAGCGTTTTATGGATGGGATCAAAAGCTCTTGATAGTTAGCTCACTCTTTCTTGTTCCCTTTCTTACTTTGTCCCTCTCTCTCCCTTCCTCTGTCATATTGTATTCTCAGTAGATTTGTGCAACTTTTCTTTTTTTGCCTCCTATTTCTTTTTCCTTTTCCCCCCTTGCTTCATTCCCACCCATTCCATCATCCCCTCTCTCCTTAGTAGCGTCTGAAAAGAATGACAGGAGAGGAGGGATGGTTGCAGATCGTTTATTGTCTGTTTGTGGGCCATTACATTTGAATAAAGAAACATTTAAGTAGATCATGCAGATTCTTTCTTCTTTGTCTCTCATTCTGGTTTACTATCTCAAAAGTAGTAAACTGTGTTATGGAGTACATTTTTCTTTCATGTTTAATGTAGGGAAGGAGCACATCTTTGAGCTGGTGGGTCATTTCAAATGAAAAATGAAAGTCAGAACCCATGTGCATGTGTCAAATGGTGAAATTCACACACAAATGTGAACTCTAAAAGACTATTTTATGAAAAAAACATGTTACTTTGTGTATTTTGTGGACAGAGAATCACATCGTTAATAGCAGAAGCAATAGCGAACAACACAGTTAATACAAAAGTTCTTTAATATACCTAACAAATTTTGTTAGGGAAGCAAAACCTCAAACATACACTCACTACACATTTTATTAGGTACACCTTGCTAGTACTGGGATGGACCCCCTTTAGCCTTCAGAACTGTCTTAATTCTTCATGGCATAGCTTCAACAAGGCGCTTGAAACATTCCTCAGAGATTTTGGTCCATATTGACATGACAGCCTCACACAGTTGCTGCAGATTTGTTGGCTGCACATCCATGATGTGAACCTCCTGTTCCACCACATCCCAAAGGTGCTCTATGGGATTGAGATCTGGTGACTGTGGAGGTCACTTGAGTACAGTGAACTCATTGCCATGTTCAAGAAACCAGCTTTGAGATGATTTGAGCTTTGTGACATGGTGCGTTATCCTGCTGGAAGCAGCCATCAGAAGATGGGTCATAAAGGGATGGACATGGTCAGCAACAATACTCAGGTAGGCTGTGGCATTTAAACAATGCTCAGTTGGTACTAAGGGGCCCAAAGTGTGCCAAGAAAATATCCCCCACACCATTACACCACCACCAGCCTGAACTGTTGATACAAGGCAGGATGGACAACCTTTTGTTGTCCAATTTTGGTGAGCCTGTGTGAATTGTAGCCTCAGTTTCCTGTTCTTAAGTGACAGGAGCGGCACCCGGTGTGGTCTTCTGCTGCTGCAGCCCATCTGCTTCAAGGTCTGACATGTCCTTCATTCAGAGATGCTCTTCTGCATGGCTGCAATGTAACGAGTGATTGTTTTGTTGCCTTCCTATCAGCTTGAAGCAGTCTGGCCATTCTCCTCTGACCTCTGACATCAACAAGGCATTTTCACCCAGAGAACTGCTGCTCACTGGATATTTTCTCTTTTTCGGACCATTCTCTATAAACCTTGTGTTGGAAAATCCCAGCAGATCAGCAGTTTCTGAACTACTCAGACAAGCCCTTCTGGCATCAACAGCCATGCCACGTTCAAAGTCACTTAAATCACCTTTCTTCTCCATTCTGATGCTCAGTTTGAACTTCAGCAGGTCATCTTAACCATGTCTATATGCCTAAATGTTGCTGCCATGTGATTGGCTGATTAGATATTTGCATTAACAAGCAGTTAAACAAGTGTACCTAATAAAGTGGCTGGTAAATGTAACTGGGACACAAAGCATAAACAGCTTTATTTTTATGAGGTACACCTAGGTTTGGAACCACTCTGTTTTCAAAATAGCATCCTTACCAGTTTCTGCTGTTTCACAGCTGCTCAAGACTGTAGCAGATGAATGTTTAGATATAATTAGATGTGTTGGATAACTAAAACTCTGACAGCTAATGTCAATGCAGGGCAGCAAAAACAGAAATAGATATTTATATATGTCTGTGCATAACCCTGAAGCAAAGGACAACTGACTTACTCTGCTGGCACGTCTCCCTGTGGGGACAACCCTTTAAAGTTGTCTCTGAGAAAACAATTTTGTCAAGAAAAGCAGCACATATAGTCTTTTGTACAGTCTAAGGTAGAATGTGTCTGAGCAGCCTCAGTTAAAGTACAACTTACTATATTTTTTTCAAATAATAAAGCAAGCCATGTGTCATGGTTGGGTTAGAGATTTGTTCTTCTATATCCTCACCTACCGAGTAGACAATATTTTCTTCATTGTTGTTTTATCAATGTCTTTTATCTTGGAATTGAATTGCAACATTAAGAAATGTACAAAAGCAAGTGCATCGCAGACCTCTATCAGCTGCCTGTCAAATCTTTATTTGCCTATTGTTACAAGTAGTATATCCACAAATGTGTTCAAAAAGTTCAGTCGCTTTTCTCTGTGTGAGCTCTTTAACAGTAAACTGCTTGCAAAAAAAAAAAAAAGTCTTAGTCAACTGATCAGTTGCAGTAATGATGCTTGCGAACTTGTATCGCCTTTTAGGCAAGTGAAATGATTGTCCCAACTCTTGTACAAACTAAAGCAGAACAGTCATTGATCCTTTTTCTTTGCCTTTGTTCTGGGGATGTTTCTGTCTAGAGTTATTGATCCAGCGAGTCTGGTGGGAAAAGAAGCCTTTAGTGTAGTATTCCTTTACTTGTATCCACCTATTACTGCTATGGTGACGCAGATCATGATCAGCAGACCCCTTTTTGAACGAGTGCTCCTAATAAACAAAGCTAATTGGTCTTTACGTGTCTTCCTGGAGCTGGGGACCCTGAATCAGTATGTCATATGAATCTCCAGCATCAGTGCTCTCCATGTCTGTGCCAGTTTAAGCCGGCGGATGGAGGGTCCAGTGATGATTGTAACTATGTAGGTCTCTAACTCCTATTCCTGTAAAGTAGATCATTTTGTACAGCCTAGTCCTTATTGAGTAATGGTGCTGCTAAAAGAAAAAAGAAAGGAAGAGAGAACGAGGAGGAGCGTAAGAGATGCAGTTCTCTGTCCTACTTATAGCTTTTATAAATTCTTCTCTTTATGGCCTTTTATATCCAACTGACTTCTCGTCCTTTCATATTTCATCACTTGACTAAAACTAAATTATTTCTCTTTTGTTTGTGCCCCTTCATTGCTTTTTGCTTTCCTGACTCTCTTCGCATATTCATCAGTTTTCTTTGGTCTGATCGGTCACCTTGCTTTTAGACTTCATAAACTTCCAAGCATTTATTCTGCTTTCTTTTCCTATATTTCTATTCTCTCCATCCTCTTCATGTTTCTCATCTATGTCTTGATATCCTTTTACTCTCCCTTCCTCCATTCACATCTTTAGGATCAGCCTTTCACCGGTATACCACTCTGTTCACAGTCCCTCTCTCTCCCTCCTCTCCCTCATCTCCTTTATTACTGTTACACTTTCACCCTGCCTTGTCCTTCCTCATCGCTGTTCATGCTGTATTACAGGCTTCTCCTGGTTTCCACACCTATTTTCCTGTGTCTCACGGCTCCTGGCCTCCACACCGTGTCCCACAGCAACACACTTTTAATGCCAACTTTTCACAATGTTCCTCTTTTATTCTACTTTAACTGGGCTGCATTATGTCTTGCTGAGTTGTAGGAAGGTCAAGAAAAGGAAAAGTTATTTCGATTGTTGGAGTGCTTGCTTCGCTCATCACGGATAAGTCAGGTTGTCCTCTCAAATGATTGTGTTCATCCTCTCCTGTCACTGCATGCTGGGAGTTTGAGGGTGTGAGCAGTTGCTAGAGTGCATTAAGCTGCTGAGTGAGTTTGAGGCATTTGGGCTAGATTTTATTTTCAGATTTTCAATCTTTCAACCTGTGTGCATAGGTGAGAGTAGTTTAATTCAATAATGTGTGGATTCAGCAACTTGGTTAATATCGTACTGTTTTACTGAATTGTAGTGGCCATATATGATGAGGGTTCACCTACCTTGTCTATTTGAAAGTATACACAGTGAAACTAGTTGCCTTGCTGTAGAAGAACAAGTGGGCGATGAGAACATTACAGTACATATGGCTCTCAGATGAATGAGGCAGTCGTGTCTTTTCTTGACACTTCAGCTTTTTTAGCCTTTAAAGAGAAAGGCTTTCATGTATCTGAATGATCCTAGAAGTGCCTTTCAAAGTTAAATACCAAAGCGGTAGCAACATGAAATGCTTTCATTACGGTATGATGTCATGCACAATACAGGTCAGCAGCAACCCTCAGGTAGCACTGCATGGAACAAGGAAGGCCCCCACTGGCACCCTGCACACTGAAACACTGAACAATGAAAGAATTGTGAAGGTGCACAGTGAGGTGACAGACAGTAGCTCTAATAATACTGAGGGACAAGCTGTGGAGGAAAATATAAGCAGGAGACAGACAGAAGCAGGTGTTAAAGACACTCAGACAACCGAGGCTGAAAAAACAGAGTGTGAATCAGTGAATCAAGTGAATCAAACGCCAGAAATATTAAAAATATAGATGAGGAAATGTTGGAAGATGACTTCCTGTCACAGTTCTCTCATAAGGTCTCAACAGTATGATCAGCAATCGTATTCACTACAGGAGATCAGTAATTTCCTAGAAAACGTAAGGCGAGGAGTTTGTTATTAATAACTGACAGAAACAGAAGCAGTTTAATCTAGAAGAGATACTGACTTACCTTAAGAAAGCAAGGCAGGGAAGGCTTACTCTAAATGTTGTTTAATGCGTACTCCAAATAAGTAGGTAAATACAGAGAAACTACACAGGAAATTTTAAGAAGAAACAACTTAACTAAGTAGCATGTAGTTGAAGTTGGTATGAGTTGGTAGTAACTCATATAATTGTTTAATTATTAGGAAAGGAGGCAACCACTTCTTAAAAACACCTGTTCTATTACCCATCAGTTCACTGGACTGGTTGGTGTCCACCTCTTTTGTCTTCAGACTGCTCAAGCCCAGCTAGCCTGTTTCTACTAGACCTGGCTGATATGGACACTTCATGGACCTCCTATTTAACCAATCAATCCTCCATACTTTGAGAATTGTTTTAAATAGACACAGAGAGTGTTTTCAGTTGTATGGTTGTTATGGTTGTTATACCCACTCATATAGAGCAGGGTGTTCATTTCTGTCCATGTGCAGAGAATCCTGGGCTGATTACGATGGCAGGTTGGAGGTCAGCAGGGCAAGAGGAAGCTGTAGCCAGGAAGGCCAACATTTAAACTTGGTTTAAATGTCTGTGTCTTCAGCAGAAGCTGTTGAAGGAGGTGAAGTGTGGTCTTCCTGGTGTTTTTAGGGAGCTGTCTAAGGCTCAACAGGTCACATGGCTCAGTTTCAATCATTGTCAGTGTGCTGCAGTGGAGGAGCAGGGGAGGAAGAGACCAGAAATACCAGACTTCTTCAAAGTGTTAAAGAAGGACTTGTAGGCTTTAATTGTAAATGTTCTCTTTAGTCTAGGTGGTGTCCAGAAATCAAGGTGGTTTGGCTTTATTTACAAGGGTCCTAGAGGAAGCTTGAGGTCCCTGTATAAAACTCCCATAAGGAAACTGCAGAAGGGATGTCCAGTGTGGGTGGTGGACTGGGACGTGACTAGCACACGTATAGCATATCATGATCATGGAGCAGGAAGTCTTTGTGCGTTTTACCAAGCTGAGGAAACCTTACAACATCTGTCACTGAGCCAACCCCTGTTCTCTATACTGCAGCAGGTTTGTTGGTCTGGGGCAAGTCTTTTGGTTCTTGATAGTCTGCAGCACAACGTAGCCATATTTGTCTAGTGATTTTTTTTTGATAGATCAAGCTGAGAAGAGCATACGGCTCATCAAGATAAACAAAATAATGATGGGTATATGGGTTCAGATGTCTGGTGGGTGCACATGTTAGACGTATAGAGTTTGCATATTATAAAATCGTGTCAGTTGAAGAGATCCTGTGCAAGGACTGGATAGCATGAAACATTTCCTTGGATCAACAGTGGATATAAAAAGTGTACACACCCCTGTTAGAATGCCAGATTTTTGTGATGTTAAAAAATTAGACCACAATTAAACATTTCAAAACTTTCCCTACCTTTAATGTGACCTGTAACCTGTACAATTCAATTGAAAAAAAAACAAACCTGTTAGCTGAAAAAATATAAAAAATAAAAAATGTACAATAAGCTGGGTGCATAAGTGTGCACACCCTTAAACTAATACTTTGTCGAAGCACCTTTTGATTTAATAACAGCATTCAGTCTTCTTGGGTAGGAGTCTTATCAGCATGGCACATCTTGACCTGGCAATATTTGCCCACTCTTCCTTGCAAAAGCGCTCCAAATCTGTCAGATTGCGAGGCCATCTCTTGTGCACAGCCCTCTTCAGGTCACCCCACAGATTTTCTATTGGATTTAGGTCTACCCTATAGAATAGTAATGTTGGGTGATTTTCACCCGATGGTTTTTTGTTTTATGAGGCGTAGTATAGCTGGAAATAAAAGAGTAGTAGTTCAATTTGCTGTGTATTGTTGTGTTTTAATATATTTTGATGAGAAGTATTTTTTTGGGGGTTATATTATATTGGGTAAAATACAGCCAACATTAGTGATGGTGTTACAAAAATGTACGTTAGTGTTCTAGGGTTAAAGGTGGGAAAAGTTTTGAAATTATTTTTTGTGGTCTCATTTTTTAACATCACAAAAACCTGGCATTTTAACAGGGGTGTGTACACTTTTTATATCCATTGTAAACTGTATCTGCCATCTTGATAATATTTTTTTTAAATGCTGTAAAATAAAGTAAAAAAGTAAAAAAGGAACAATACAACAATTTAAAATTGGCATTGATAAGTCTAATACATTAGTGGCACAATTAAGGCCTTCTTAGTGGTCAAAAGTCTTTTTAACAAGAGATTATGTTTCATTTTTACCACTACAAAGCCTAAACACATTAAGGTAGTCCATTTGGACCTCCTGAGCTGACCATCATTTTAAGGCTAAAAGACCAGTAATAAAGATATGCAATCAGCAAAATACAGAAATCATGTTGCACTCTATTTAAAAAAAAATCACTTACAGTATCACAGTAACAAATAACAACGATTATTTTATAGACAAGCAGTGTCTTTCACTGGTATCTTAAGAGAATTAATCATATTTATTCAGACATTTTGTTTCATAGTGTAAAAATTCAAATAATTATAGTAACAGGAATATAACATTGCCAGCTGGGACAGCATTAATATGGATAACAGAGGTAACTGTGGAGGAAAAAGCCATGGAAATGCTGTTAGTTGGGTATTGTTCCTACATGTTTACACAGTTGCCCAAAAATCATGTCCTTGTCTCTTGGCTTTAAACACATTGTTGTGGAATTGCTATAACATTTGTAGTTTTTGGCAACTGACTCTCTGTGTGGGTGCAGGAAGAACAACCCTGTGTGGGAACATGAAGAACAAAGCACCAGTATTTATAAACCCTCTATTTTGCTGTGGTGTCACCCACTAGCTCTATTTTTTCTTCTGCTCATCAAAACCAATGTCATTGACGCAAAACACCACACAATTTTTTTAGTAGTATAAAAAGGAAGCAAGTGTGTAGTCGATATGCATTGCCGAGTCGTCGAAAAGAAAGGTGTGCATGTACAGTGGTGTGAAAAAGTGTTTGCCCCCTTCCTGATTTCTTAGTTTTTTGCATGTTTGTCATACTTAAATGTTTCAGATCATCAAACTAATTTAAATATTAGACAAAGATAACACAAGTAAACACAAAATGCAGTTTTTAAATGAAGGTTTTTATTATTAAGGGAAACAAAAAATCCAAACCTACATGGCCCTGTGTGAAAAAGTGATTGCCCCCCTTGTTAAATCATGAATTAACTGGGATTAACCACATTTTTTTAGAAAGCTGAGTTCAATTTTACCAGCCACACCCAGGCCTGATTACTGCCAGACCTGTTGAATCAAGAAATCACTTAAACAGAACACTTTATGTTGCAATATCTTTGT
>VUQI01055901.1:0-19919 GCA_015106735.1 Paratilapia polleni | reverse complement strand
AAACAGGCAAGAGCATCTTACATCTGTGCTGTACACTCACATTGAAAAACTATGTGGTTAGCACAGCAAACATAGCAAGCCTTTTCTCACTATATTTTATTTTATAATTTGGTTTGTTGTGCATTGCACTTAATTACTAAACAGCTGAAACAGCTTCACATATGTTAACACAGCAGAGAGAAAACAGTACTTGCTGAAACACAATGTTCATTACAGTCACAGCTTGCTGTCTTTAACAATCTCAAAGTTTTTTCTTTCCTTGTTTGTTTGGGGATTTCTCCAAAACATGTGTTGATCATAATTATTGATAGTCTGTCATAAAAACTAGCTTTGTTTAGAATTGGGCAATGCTTGTGCCTCATTGTTTCACAGAACAGCACTATCAAGATGTGTCAATAGCAAAAGTGACCCGTAGATGTCACTGTGGAGATGGGTGTCAGATTGTTTCAAAACCTCAATACAATTCTGGGACAATTGCTTCAAACGTTTCAGTGTTTCACAAAGCCTCACTTCGCCCACTAAAAGAAACTAGTTTTGAGATGATATGAGCTTTGTGACATGGTGCATTATCCTGCTGGAACACTGAGGTCATAAACGGATGGAAAATGGTCAGCAAGTAATACAGGTTCAATAGCATCAGTGCTCACAGACTGAAAGTTAGGCCATTATTCACTCTCTGTCTTGTCTTTCTCATTAGGCAGAGGTAAAAATGAAAAAATTTCCTGTGAGTTTTTAAAATTACACTTTGGACAGGTCATAGTTAAAGTCTATTTCCAAATTATCCCAGGTATCTCTTAATCATAAAGGACAAGGATGTTCATTTTGACATGTGGAGTTATTACAGACTGAACATGGGTATTTTTTTTCAGAATCTTAAAAGAATAGCCTAGGGGTTTAGTAGCTGTAGGTTTCAATAGACACGATCATCCGTTACTATAAACACACTGGGAGACAATGCATGTTACATTCAAGTGAAATTAAGGTCAAAGTTCCTCTCAAAACTTTTTTACCAGCAGTTTACTTCATCAGGAAGTATTTAAATTTACAGCAAGCCTTTTATTTCACCTGACTGCTTGTGGGAAGTGAAAACAGGTTGTGAACACTGACATATTTTCACCTGATAAAGCTGATGGGTAAGTTTGTTCGCAAACAACACCCCGTAGTTACAGTATCGGGAAAAAAAACAGGAACCATCAGCACATGAGTAAAATATATATAAAAAAAGATTAGATAAGATAGAGAAGATCTAGAGGTACAGAAGTAGGAAAACAAAGTTAGATTATTTCAATACAGAGTTGCCTTTTGTACTAAATACTGGTCAAAGAGAACTAGAAAAATAGCATATTTTTGTGTATTGTTTCAGCATTGAATCAATTAATATTTAGAGTTGCAATTAATTAGATCTTCACTTAAAATTTAACAAAGATAAAAATGTTTTTCCAATCTTCTTTTGCCCAATTTTGGTGAGGCCTCAGTTTGCGGGTCTTAGCTGACAGGAGTGGCACCCAGTGTGGTCTTCTGCTGCTGTAGCCCATCTGCTTCAAGGTTTAACGTGTGGTGCATTCAGAGATGCTCTTCTGCATAACTTGGTTGTAATCAGTGGTTACTTGAGTTACTGTTGCCTTCCAGTTCAAATCAGTTTAGCTATTCTCCTCTGACCTCTGACATCAACAAGGCAGTTTTGCCCGGAGAACTGTGGCTCACTGGATATTTCCCCTTTTTCAGACCATTCTCTGTAAACCCTAGAGATGGTCTTGCAGGAAAATCCCACTAGATCCGCAGTTTCTGAAATACTCAGACCAGCCTGTCTGACACCAACAAGAATGCCACATTCAAAGTCACTTAAATCACGTCTCTTCCCCATTCTGATGCTCAGTTTGAACTTCAGCAGGTCGTCTTGACCATGTCTACATGCCTAAGTGCATTAAGCTGCTGCAATGTGACTGGCTAATTAGATATTTGCATTAACGAGCAGTTGAACAGGTGTACCTAACAAAGTGGCTGCTGAGTGTATATACTAGAAAAACTACTGCTGGTTAATGCAACTGTGCCAAAACATATTGCTGATATTATATATGATTCTCTCATTGGAAGCAGCTTCCAGTTTCACATGTGTAAACATGTCACATGTCTTATCTGCAGCTCTTTGAACTGTTTTATTATCGAAATGCACAATGTAACTAAACTTGCCCTGCTTTTCCTTAACCACACACAAGAATGGCAGCTGGACCAGTTAATACACACTGATTGCATGTATTCATTGTCTGTTTACAGCCACACAACATGACTTCAAGTCTTGACTATGGAGAAAGGACTAAAATAACTACTTTGAGTGCTCATGATTGTGGAGAAAGATGATACAAGACTTTTTTGAGTGGCTGAATCACTAACTTTTATATGTTTTTTCAGGCTAGGTGGAGAATTTGCTCATGAATGATCCTTGTCCCTGTTGTCTGTAAAAAAGGGCTGGTGAGGTGGGGTGGGAGCTGTTGAAGACTCACAGAGTAAAGCCATTTTTGTGTAATGGTGGAAATGTGTGTGTGCGTGCATGAGTGTGTGGATGTGTAAAGAGAAAAAAAAAGAGCGTAACCAAAATGGATGAGTGGTAAAGGAGAACAAGGTTAAGTTCTTTGAATAAAGGGAGAGTGGCCTTTTGTACTAAATGTTGGTCAAAGAGCAACTACAAACAGAATACTTGCATATTTTTGTGTATGGTTTCAGCCTCAAATTAACTCAAATTCTGCATTCCAGTTAATTAGATCTTCATTTAAAATTTAACAAAGATAAAGACTTAAATACACCGTCACAGTGAGTCTGTTAAAGTCACATTTCTGAAAGACACTGGTGCTCCAGGACACAGTCAGACTATTTTTGGTGCTAGATGGACTTTTACCAGCATTATATTGTGCGTAAATAGGGCTTCAGGGGATAAAAAGAAATGTATTCTTAAATGGAGCACAGCAAGTGATGCGTTAGGATGTAAAATAATGGCACAGGGAAAGGAAACAGGTTCTCAGGGACAAAAATACACCACATAGAGTTTTGGTTGTGTGTTTTTTTTTTTTTTTAATCTGTGAATGTCTTTACCTTAAATAGCTCCCTTTTCCTCACTTGGCACTGTAAAAGATAAATTCGCTCACGGCATGAGGGGAGATTTCTTTCAAGTATTTGGGTCAGAAATAAAACCTGTCGACTGTGTGAGAGGGAACAGGGGGAGCAGAGGGACCAGGGGGGATGAGAGGATAGTGGGGCAGACAAACAAAACTGCTTTGGAACACATGGACTTTCCCCACGTGAATCAATATTCAAGCCCTGATCTCCCTGTTGAGCAATGAGGCCAAAGAGAAGAGGGAGCTGAAAGACAGATGATACAGAGGGAGGGCTGTGGGATGTCATGTGTAAAGAAGGAGATTCTCATTGGAGGCAAAGAGAGGGAAGATCACTATGCACGTTTGGAGAAAAGGGAAAAAGGAAAAACAAAAAGCATCCTACATGGTGAAGCCATCTTGGTCGCACACTCAGGACTTCAAGACTAAATCTGATTATTATTGCGGTAGGTGTGGGGCAAATATATATAACAGGATTAAACAATTAAAAAAAAAATTTGTGGTAGAGAAAAAACAGGCCATGCACAAATGCTTCAGCTCAGTGTGAGGGCTCCGTATTCTAGAATGCACTGCTCTTTCTTGCTTTGCTAAGAAAATTTAAAATGTTTTTAGTATTTTTTTATTTTTATTTTACTACAGATATGTCATAGTTTCTCTCTGCTAATGAGCAAATCTTTTCCATTAAAGTTACAGAGAGAGAAACTCCTTTTTAAATCAGCACTCTTGTTCAGGATTTTAATGTTTTTTGTGTGTGTAAATTTGCAAATACATAGAAACACCAGTGAGTCAGTATTTTCTTAGCGTCTGCAGTGAAGCAGTAAAGCTACAAGACTACTACTGTAAAAAATTATTTGCAAGACAAACTTATTTTACTTTGGAATCATAAACTAATCAAGTGAGCCATGTCCCAAAATAAATCACTGAATTGTTGTTGTTTTTTTGTTTGTTTCTTTTTACAGTCCTGTTTTAGTGTAGTGGCTTTGGTAAAGAATTCTATTAAAGCAGGATGATGTCCTCCAAGCTGAAGTGGCTGATTGTGATCCAGCTCCTGCTGAATGATCAGGCCCTGTGCAGGGTTCCACCTCCTCTGGCGCCGAGGGACACTCTGCTTCCAGGAACCGACACCCGTGAAGCGGTAGAGGAGATGGCCAAACAGAATCTTCACTCTCTCCTGGGATCCCAACTCCAGTCTGGTCTCTCATTTGCAGAAAAATCTGAAAGAATCCGATCTGCCCGACAGATGACATCACTCCTCAAGGAGAAGCTCAAGGAGCAAATTCAAGATCATTTCCACATTCAAGGGAACATCAGCTGTGAGGAGCTGCTGTCAGCCAGTGCTGTGGATGACTCATTGTCCTCCGTGTTCCCCCAGGAGCTGCTGGGTCTCTCTTTAGTGCCTGTGTTGGTGGTGGCAGGCTGCCCAAAGGAGGCCCAGACCCTGTTGCTAAAGCTGTATGACCTCCTAGGAGTGGCTGATACAGAGGAGCTCCTGATGGAGGTGGAGGGCCTGATAGAGGGGAGGATGAGCAAATCAGCAGCTACACCAACACCTGCAACAGCAGCATCACCTTCAGAGAGAGATCAAGCTCAGCGACATATAGAAGCTGTGATGTTTAACATTGAGCAGCTGGCATTTGTGGGAGAAGGTAGCTCTAAGCAGGGGGGGCATTGTGAGGGTTGGAGCAGAGTGAATGGGACCATGCTGATAGGAGCAGCTGTGGAGGGAGGTGCAGGTGAGCTGGAGGATGCTGTGAGCAGCTGTGAAAGACTGGGATTGCTGTGTGCTGGTGTAACCAACAGCGGACCTCACACACCTGGGACGTACCAGGCGGTGTGGAGAAAAGGTAGTCGAATAATGCCATCCGAATCCACAGAGTCTGAGACCTGGATCCATCAGTGCACTGCCACTGCAGCTCCAGGTCATCGGCTGAAGCGCAGCCCCCAGAGTAACTGTATCAACGAAAGCGAGCAGCGCGTGTACAGCGTGATGGAGTGGATCCCTGCAGTCAGCACCCTGTACAACCTTGGCACAGCTGTGTATTACGCCTCAGTCAACTGCTCCGAAACAGCCAAGGAGAGAGCCATCCTCAGCGCCGTTGACCTCGGAACGGATGCCCTCATGGTTGCCACAGGTGGGACTGCTGGGGTGGCAGGCTATGCTCTGGGTGCAGGGGTGAAAACAGGTGTGAAAGCTGGGGTCAGGTATCTGCTCAACTCCATGAGGGAGGAAGACGACATGCTGGTGAACCAGTCCAGCTGGGAGGAGGGGGTCATCACCATAGACTGAAGGATCAATAAATCACCCTCTTAAGCTTTGGCAATAAATACTGACATAGCTACATATATAGGATAGAGGATCAATATTTGCTAGCTTACATATGAGCAAAGTAAAAATTAGTGATCATTTGGTTACAAGATTAATGCATTTCTCAGTGGATTCTAAGACTCACGTTTTGAAAAGGGAATTTTGTTTTTCTTTCTGTGTGACTGTGCAAAAAAAAGTTCTTTGATATAATTTAACCCACAGTTATGTGCATTATTCATTATTGAAGACTATTATTAAGATGGATTCCAATTAGTCTGCATATGAAATACTTTTTTTGAGAGAGAGAGAGACAATGTAAGCTAACAATGAGATAAAATGGCTTTCCCCAGAGTAAAACATGAACTCCACAACACATCAGCTGTAAACAGATTCAATAATCTATAACCTCAGAAAGTAAGCTTTAAACCTTTGTTTAGAAATAATGGTTTCAGTGTATACTTTATAAAATAGTTTAAGAATTAATCATATTAGGCAGCAACATTGAAGAACTGGTCTCAGGAAACAAAACCTTCAATCCCTCAACACTTTGATTTTGCCAGTGTCTGTTTATCACCTCTTGTTTTTGTTTTTGTTTTTTTTCTCTTCCTCCGATTGAAACCTATCATCCTATCATCAGGTTGTCAGGTCAGAGTCACATTCTCAGCTCTGGTGTAATTGCAGGGACAGTAGATTGATGATAAAATATTGTTGCTGTATGTTTTTTTTTCTGTAAATGTTAATAAATTGTACATTAAATTGGTGGCTCTTGGTGTGGCAGTTTGTTATGTTATCAGATTGTTCTAGAAACCTATTTTGTGCTGCTCAAAAGTCATGAAAACATTATTTATTATGCATGTTCACATTAAAATACTTACCTTATACATAGTCACAGAGTTCAGACTGTATATGTACATTCAAACATCAATGGACAGTGAGTGATGTTTTTAAAAATAATTATAATAATAATAATAATTTGCAGCACAGTGGACCAGTGGTTAGCACTGTTGCCTCACAGCAAGAAGGTTATGGGTTTGATTCCACCAGCAGGCTGGGGACTTTCTGTGTGGTGTTTGCATGTTCTCCCTGTGCCTGCATGGGTGTGCCCCACAGTCCAAAGACATGCATGTTAGGGTAACTCGTGATTCTGAACTGGATGTAGGTGTGAATGGTTGTCTGTCTCTCTGTGATAGACTAGAGACCTGTCCAGGGTGCACCCTGCTGCTTGCCCAAAGTCAACTGGATAGGCTAGAGATGGATAGAATTATTAAGTCAGCTAAACTCACATCATACAGGTAACTTTTTAAACTTCTAATATGGGTATTTTATGCTATATAGATTTATTAGATTTAGCCAGAAGACAGATAACCATAAATGGGGGGTGCAACAAGGCTTACAACCTGGGACCTGGGGACATTGAGTTTCATGTCTGGCATCTACATTTCCCAGCATACGGGCACCGTATAAATGTAATTTTAATCTACTGATTTACTCATGCTGCCTCACAGCAATAAGGTTCTGGTGACCTCCTTTGTGGAGTTTGCATGCTCTTGGAATTGCGTGGGTCCAGTTTCCTCCTGCTGACCATAGCCACACATGTTAGTTTCATCTGTGTTTAAAAATTGGCCATAGGTGTGGTTGTGATGGTGTGTGATTGTCTGCCTTTGCGATGGACTGGCAACCTGACCAGGGTATATGCCACTTCTCGCCCTTTGGCAGCCAGGACCGGCTTTAGCTTCCCCCGCATCCCTGGATGGATGAATGATTTACTCAACCGTAGACTGTAAACATATTTACCATCTGGTCTATTTGAGAATATGCTGATCCTTAATACACTGGGTAGTGTGCATTCTGGCTCTCTGACACACTGTTACGGCTTACCCTTGAATGCAAGAGACACACCTCAGCGTTGGCTTACAGGTTACACTTGAACATCTATTTAAACCCAGCTGTCTGAGACATTTGTTGATTTAGCCTGTTCTCTCTGTTGATGCAGACTATTGTATGTAAGCCAAAACAAAGCTATGTGAACTCAGTGTCTCTTCTTTTGTGTGTGTTGGCCCTGTGACTGACCGGTGACCTATCCAGAGTGTTGCATGCCTCTTGTCTAATGCCCTATGATGTGACCAAGATAATGTTACACAACATATTTCCTAGTTATTCATTAACATGAGCAACACGTTTGTCAGAAGCCCAGGTGATCACCATAAACAGAGTTGGGTAATTTATCGCATATGATTTCCAGTCTCATGAACTTTGCTCTCTGTACATGTATACGAAACGGATAAGTCCATATAGTTAGTTATAAATTCATAAGTGAACTATTTGAATTGGGCAGCTTAAAAAACCTGTATAATCTATCACACTAGCTCACTAAATCTACTGGAAAAGGATGAGAAACTAAATATGTGTTAGTTAATATGATAACCACAGCCTGGTTAATAAAAAAAACTACACTACATTAAGATAAGAGAAATCAAAGATCATAATTTCTATAGTGATATAATGATGAGTTTCTGCACTGTTTAATTTGATTTATTGTTCTTCAAAATCCAAACTGGCGTCCTCATTTCTGAGATGAGTCAAGTGTGACATCTACTGGTGACACTGGAGACTGAGTTACAGAATCGAATAAATACAGTATGTTGTTGCATTAGAAACATCCACAAAGGGCTGGGGACTCTCCCTGTGTGGAAGAGGTAACACTATTAATTAAAGGTCAACTCCCAGGAGACAGAACCAACTATTTTAAGTTGTTCAAGCATAACTTAATACTTTTGTCTCAATGGATTGCAGAAATAGTTGGATACAGTGATTACCTGCCTATTAACTTATATTAACTAATATATTAAGTAAAAAGTTTTTTTTATTTTTTTTATTATAGTGGCATATAAAAATAAAGTAGCAGAATACAATACAAATAGCCAACCAACACTGCACTAAAGTGCCAGGATACAGTACTGCTTGAATAAATGTACTCTTACGTGACTCTCGCAGATACACTGTCAAGGTACACAACCTGTTTTGAGGTTTGTTTGTGAGTCACATGCTCCCCTTTCGAGACGTCACTTTCGACACGTCATTTCTCGTAAACTTTCATGGTAACAGGGCCGTAAGTTTCTATTTTGCTCACCACTCCCCACACGAAAGATTGACATAAAAACTCACCAACGGAGCGAGCGCTCCTGTCCACGGATTGACCAATCAGCTGTTAATTCTGAACTCACGAGGAAACTGTGCATCTTATATCGACATTTTGGCTCGTGAACTGCTTTTAACAGCAGTTCTTTCAGAGCCAACATGGCGCCGAGAGTTTAAGCGTCAGATCCTAGTTGGGAGGGATAAGTAGATGTCCAATGAAAAAGCAATAAAAATAAAGACGACGGGGTAACGTTTTACACGCTTGCAGACTCTTGGCAGTTGTTTTGTTTTACCAACGTTCAAAAGTAGCTCGACAGACGAGCTAGCTATGCACATGTCTTAATTTAGTGGATAGCTATTAAGATATTTCTAAGCGGATTCTTGCTGACAACTTGCAGTTAGGTGAGTCAATTTGTCCGATGGGTCGAGCTGTGTTTGTGGTTTTGACAGTATTTCCACCAGTTGGCCAACCTGCAAACCAAGTATCCGGGGTCTTAGTTTTCAGTAGCGTGTTAAAACAGTGCACTGATTACATGTCATTCAATAAGGAGTCTACGCTCATCTGTTGTTCGCTAAGCTGTTGATTTCATACTTGTACAAACTCACCGAATTTAGTCTTAACGGCACTGTTTTTGATGTAGTGGCATTCATTGGATGGCAGGTTAGCACTCGGTATAGGTACACGTTCATTGCCTTTCACTGGATTTCAGTGTTTAATGTCATGGCTGGCTGTTTGTGTGCGTTAAGATGGCACAGTGGGACAGCCTGAGGCAGCTTCCTGCTGCGTACCGACAGCAGCTACATGAGCTCTACGACAGAGATGCTCTGCCCATGGATGTTCGGCATTACCTGGCAGCTTGGATAGAGAAGCAGGAGTGGTAAGGCTGCCTCTGGTTCAACCAGCTTCGAGGATTACTGCAAGTGAGGCTGTTTGTAAAATGCGTGTATTATGTTTTGTTCTGCAGGGTGCGCGCAGCACGGGACCATGCCTTTGCTATGGTGCTGTTCCAGGTCCTGCTGGAGAATCTGGACATCCAACACAGCCGCTTTGTCCAGGAGGAGTCATTTTTACTGCAGCACAACATTAGACGCTATAAGCAGAATTTTCAGGTGAGTACAATAAAGGAGCATACAAGTGACCTCTTTGTTTTAAATTGGAAATGTCAGTTTATAGTGTCTTAATAATCACGACCAGCTGCCTTTACAATAATTTGTATGGTTGTTGTATGTCTGTTTGCATACTCTGAATTTCCTGTTTAGTCCTTGCAGTATTTTAGCTTGTAAAATAAGCAAAGTAACTTGTATTTAAAGAGCCCCTGGCAAACATTAACCCTTAAGCCGTATATGGCAAAATGACTTGCAACATAACAATGAAAGATTAAAAAGAAAAGTCACAAAAGTCAAAACGTTTTGTAATATCCTTCAGCAACACTCTGAATTTCCAAGCATTTCAGTGAGTGCCCTATATATTGTATCAGTTTTCTATAATAAACTTTAACACATGTGACCCCTCTCTCTCTCTGACAGAGGTATGTGGATGAGCCGTGTGCTTTGGCAACCACAATCCTTTGGTTTTTGGAAAAAGAGAAGGAAATCCTGGCGAGTGCTGAACTGGCTGAAAAGGTTGGTGTAACACCTCATTATGGTAATTACAATAAACTTTATGTACAACCACTTTTATTAACAATTTTACTAAGTGCCTTAAGAGAAGAAATAAACCAAGACAAGGGATTAGGTGTTTAACATGTACTGTTAAATAGTAATACTCTGCTAAAATAGTCCCCAAAACAAAAAGATTACTCATATTGTCAAAAAAAAATGCTTCAACACCAGGTACACCTGGATATACCTGTATGTGGTATTTTTTACAGGAAAACATTTTATCATATGACCAATTGATGCATTGCCAGTTTCCATGTTTTGATTGTTTCTTCTGGTATGACTCAGTGGTTAGCAAGCTGTAGTGTTTTGTAGTATTGCAAATCAGTTCACACGTTTAAAAATTAAAAGCAACGTTTTAAGGAGCCTAGTATAAATTATGTCCTGTTTTAGTGTGTCCTGCAGTTATTTAGAAGGAGCTGCATGTGCTGAATCTAAACCACAGAACTCAGTGTGTGGGCTCAAAAGTGAAGATTTTTTCCCCCTGCAGTTTTTAAATTGCACTCTCACTTAGTCTTTCCTTTGTGACGTCACCCCGTACCACATATGAAAGACAAAAGAAATCTTTATATTAGCTCCTCCTTTGCTTTGCCTTAGGTCCAGCTCTTGCATGTTGAGCCAGAAGCCATGGAGTTAAGCAGTCAACAGGACCTTGAACGTAAACTGGCTGGCCTGAGGAATGAAGTGCAGGTGAAGATTATGTTGTTTTGTGTTATTATGTTGTCTTGCATGGATAAAACATATTACAGTTTTGTTTTTTTCTGGGTACTTTTTGGGCTATAGTGTATGGAACATACAATGATATGTCTGGAGGAGCAGCAAGATGAGTTTGATTTTAAATACCAAACCCATAAGTTGGAAGGTAAGCAGATTAAAACAGTCTGGTTCGATTTGGATGCTCTAATATCTGTGAGAATGAGTAATAAATATAAATCACATCTAAATTACAACTACATGTTCTCTTTTGTTTTGACCTGTGTTATATGGAAACTATCATCCCACCATGGAAATGCTTATGCAGCTGTGGCAGATGAGGCCTTGAAGAATGAACAAATCAGAGGTCTTCAGATACTTGTCAACAGACTGAATGAATGCAGAAAGGTATGGAGTCATTAATATTAAACATATTCTTAAACATTTCATTTCAGTTGCTTCCTTATTTAAATTTTTGTCTCATCTTATCACTTCTTAGAGCACACTGTCAGCCCTAAATAATATTCTGGACAGGACTGAGGATCTCATTGACCTGCTGGTGAAGAAGGAGCTGGTGGAGTGGCAGAGGAGGCAGCAGAAAGCCTGCATTGGTGCTCCAGACAATGTTTGCGTGGATCAACTAGAGAAGTGGTATGCTCATCACCACCTGCTGTACTACATTTCTAATCTTTGACATTTACTAGTGTTAGCAATAACCTCTCTGGAAATTAATTGCTAGGTGAGAGGAAAACCTGCAGAGCTGAATTTGTGATTTCAAAGTCTTTTTTTTTTTTTTTTTTTTTTTTAACCATTCTGCGAGATCTGCATGAAAATAAATGCTCTTTTCTTTGTGTTTTTCTAGGTTCACCTGTGTGGCAGTGTGTCTTTTCCAGGTGTGGGAGTTTCTTAGTAAGCTGGAGGAGCTAGTAGGAAAAGTGTCCTATGAAAATGACCCTGTGAAGGCCCAAAGACCAGCACTGCAGAGGAGAGCTGACACTCTTCTACAAGACTTACTGAAGAGGTATCTCTTTTAGGACACTCCATTTATGATGCTCTCTTGCTCTTTTGTGGATTCTTTGGGAAATTTACTGACATTCTTGTTTTACTGTTACTTGAAGCTCCTTTGTGGTTGAGACTCAGCCATCCATGCCTCAGGGGAAAGGACCCTTGGTTCTCCGCACGAATGTGCAGTTCTCTGTCAAGACCAGGTCAGTGGCACACTTGTTTGTCGTCATATCTGTAAACAGCACAGAAATCAGTGCACTGATTTAGATGAGCTAATCAGTATTTAATAATAATATGCTGTAACTATTAGGATAATTGTGCATGTCAAACTGCTGTATCTTTACAGTAACAGACCAGTACAGAGGGTGGTTTCATTTGCTTTTAGTTCCACCATATAATCATTAGAGTAGTTCTGAAATACTGTGAAGAAATTAAAGAGAACAATGATAATTTATTGCTTTCCTGCAGAGCTTTCTTATCTTTTCTTCCCACATGTGTCTTTGGTCTGTCATTCTTTGTCTTCCACACTGTAACCCTGAGAGTGTTCTGGTTTCCTGTTTGTCACATTTTTGTATTCATTATCTTCATATTTCTCAAGCTCTAACATCTTGCACCTGACTTAATTTCAGACTTCTTGTGAAGTTTCCTGAACTGAACCACGCCATGAAAGTGGATGTATCCATGGACAAGTGAGTTTTCTCCTTTAGACCTTTAGTTATTTTTACTGCACTCACAGCAAACTGCCAGCCTTCACTTCAAACATTAGAGAATAGTGTTTTATTGTCCTCCTGTGGTCACTGCTGGTGTTTTTTCTCACCCTTGCAATTAGGGAGGCTCCTCAGATCAAAGGGTGAGTATTTTTACATAACTTCCATATGAAGCAGTATTTCCAGGTGCTGTGTTGAACTTTGACATTAGTTGTGAACTTGTTTTTACTAAACCTGGTGTGTTGATAGGTATCGGCGTTTTAATGTCTTGGGGACCAAAACCAAGGCCTTGAACATGGCTGAGAGCCAGAGTGGAGGCATGGTGGCCGACTTTAGACATCTGGTGAATAATAATGAGTTCAAAAGCAATTAGATACAAAACCCTTTATACAATTGTGACATGCAAATTATTCAAAGCCAAATATTTAACTATCATTGTTGTCATGTATGCACATACATCAAGTAAATAATTAAAAGACTAAAATTTACAACAATGTACACCCTTTCAGGTGGTAATTTTTAGGTGTTATTTTGGGAGTAATTGTGTATAATATTATTTGTCTGTAGACTCTGAAGGAGCAGAAATCTGGAGGTGGTGGCAAAGGAGTCAGTGATGTGAGTTGACTTTGGCAACCCAGAAAATACCATCCATTCCTACTTTTAAACTATAATAAAAGAATATCTGATCTGTGTGCTCGTGTGTGTGTGTGTGTGTGTGTGTGTGTGTGTGTGTGTGTTGGCAGATTTCTCTGAGTGTTACAGAGGAGCTGCACATCATCTACTTCGACACTGTATTTGAGCTGAAAGGCTTGTCAGTTCAACTGCAGGTATTCTTCTGCTTTTTTTCATATTATATGGTTAACGTCATAAAAAGATTGTTAGTTCAGCTTAAAAAATTAATCATTAATTTACAGCTTTGATGATAGAACTATGACCTAAATAGAAGTTGTTTCAATGGCACACACCCCTAGGCCTCCTCCCTCCCTGTGGTCATCATCTCAAACTCCAGCCAACAGCAAAGTGCCTGGGCATCTGTCCTCTGGTTCAACATGCTCAGTCAGGATCCCAAGGTGACAAATTATCATTACTGGCACACATACTGTGTAGCATTTTGCAGTTGAGTTGTAATCAAACACAGTTACAAGCCATCACAAGTTAATTGTATATATATTTCCTAATGTATTGTTTTCTTTTCCAGGATGTTATGTTCTTGGGCAACACTCCCGCAGTAACTTGGCCACAGTTTGGAGAGATGTTAAGCTGGCAGTTTCTCTCGGCCACTAAACGCAGTCTGGATGACGCTCAGCTGGAAATGATTGCACACAAGCTCTTTGGTAAATTGTTCCACCATATTCTGCTTCATTGTGCTCTCGACTTTTCTTCTATTTGGGCTAAATAAATTAATTTGTGAGTCTAGCATGATACCAGGAAATGCTTTGCTCGGACACGCTGTTAAAATGTATCTTGCATTTGCAGAATGCATCACCATACATTTAAAGATGACATAAGAAGCACATAATTATTTGTCCTTCATGGCTTGTAAGCATGTTTTCTTTCACAGATTATGTCAATGAGTAAGGCTGACATTGTACAACCTTTTTTTTTTTTTTTTTAATCCCACCAGGGAAAAAGCCAAACTATGACACCTGCAAAGTAACATGGTCAAAATTTAGCAAGGTAAGAATACTGAGTCCTAAAAACTTTTTTTCAGCACGGCTTGAGGGATTAACCTTAACCCTAACCAGTCAACAGGAAATATATCTCATCAAAAACTTCTGTGCGCCTCAGCTTTTCGTTACAGTGATTATTGCAGCCTTTGCTGAGCTTCAAGAATGGGTGTCAGTTCTTAGTCATGTCTATTTACTGATAACGAATCATTTCTGTAGGTGTGTCCAAATGAAGTTTTCTCCCTTTTGTGTTACAGGAAAATACTCCTGACACTTTCTGGGTGTGGTTTGATGGCATCTTGGTGATGGTGAAAACATATCTTGAGGACCTGTGGAAGGACGGGTATGACTGCTAAACATAGTCGAATTTGTTTTATACAAAGCAAATCTTCAGTTGTGGAATAAGTAATTCAGTTACACAGCCTATGAGGATGATGGCAGGATTAAATCTTGCACTGTGGCAATAGGTTCAGTGACAGATTCTCATGACTGTTGTGTATTGGTTACCATGTGTTCAGCATTGGGCGACACCTTCCACAAACAAATAGATATTGGCAGTAAATGTGTGGGTTAGGTCACATGTAATGTTGGCTACATGATTGAATTTTCAGTGATAATGTTAAGGCTGCTATAGATGTAAAAGCTTACTAAAATCTCCTAAAACTCAGCTTTAAGTGCAAAAACAGTAAGAAACTGCAGTTCATCAAATAGTAAGTTTTATATGGAGAAAAACTGGTCTTAAAATGGTCACAAAAGCCTTTTACATGATCTGCAAATTAAAGTTAACATTTACAAATCTGTGCAACTATTAGCTTTCTAAATTAGGTTCCCTTTCATTATTCTGTAATTTACCTTCTTGTAAATGTATTTATTTATTTATGTATTTTTCATTCATGCAATTCAAATTGGTAACTCGTCATTGTGTAATTTAATTTGTGTCAACTATATTGGATCAAAGTGATTTTTGGAAAAACCTGCAGGTTCTTCTTGAATTTGAAAACTTGACAGCAGTGTCAGATTCATTTCTAAGCAGATTTTTAAAAAATCCAGCCACATGTCATGCTGTCAGTATTGTAATTTGGGTAACTTTGTTGCTAATGCACATGGTCCAGTTTAGCTCATAACTTTTATTTCTGTCAAACTTGAAATGTTTCCCTTTTAAATAAAACGTTTTTTTGTGCTTCAGCCTCATCATGGGTTTTGTGACCAAAGGCAAAGAGAAGTCTCTCCTGAAGAAAAAACAGAGAGGCACGTTCTTGTTGCGCTTCAGTGAAAGCGTCATTGGAGGAATCACCTTCTCCTGGGTGGAAATCACGGCGACTGGTAAGATGTTTTTAAATTGCAGCAAGACAGAAAGAAATACATCTAAGCTGCCTGTCACAGTAGTTTTTTTTATATACATCGTCCACTGTCTGTTTCAGGTGAGCCTGATGTAAAGACAGTCCAGCCCTTCACCAAAGTCGACCTCTCCCAGATTCCCTTCCATGAAATCATTAGAAATTTCCAGATCTTAGAAGCTGAAAATGTCCCAGAAAATCCTCTGCTCTACCTGTATCCCAACACCCCCAAAGACAAGGCTTTTGGAAAATACTACACTCAGAAGAGTGGAAGTAAGTGCATAATTTTGAATGGTGTCTTTTTTTTTCTTGAAGTCATCATGGATACATTTGCCATATTTTGATGGTGTTAGAACTGCAGATGACACATTAAATCACATTTAACCTCGTTCTTTTTCAGAGGACAGTCCCTACATAGAATACATCAAAACCAAGCTGGTGTTTGTTTCCAAGGAGTAAGTATATAGTGCATATACATTCGGGCTGATTTACAGTGTTTTGCTTGTTTGAATTAAAACAAAACCCATCCCTTAAATTCAACAAACTAAAATTTACTTCACTCCAAAAGTAGTGTACCCAGACCTTTTTTTTTTTTTTAATGTTATGAGCTATTGGTTGTAATGACTGTTTATCATTGGTCATGTAGGAACACACTGGAGGCTAGGTCACCCGTGCACTCTGACATGGCACAGGGTGAAGGCCTGGAGCCAGTGAATGGCCTGTGTGGAGAGGCAGCTGGTGAGTCATGGCTCTCCTTGCTGTCCAATCCAGTTTAGGTCCTTGTCAAATAAATTACTCACCCTTCATCAAAGATCTCTGCCACTCTCTTTATTTTGGCCTTGGGGAGCGGGGAGCATGCTGCCTGAATACAGTAGATGTCAGGTGACAGCTTTATTATCATTGAGCTTCTAACTGAAATCTTGTGGGAATGTTGGCTGCTTTTACTGCATGCGCATGTACCATAGTCTGCTGTATTGAACATAAAGTTTTGTTGGTGTGGAGGTGATCTGGCTAAGCAAAACTGTCACTAACACATTTGATCATACAGCCTTTAATTCTGCTTTTTGGTCCTTTTACACTCGAAAACATTGCATGTGGTTTCTATTGAAATTACTATTGAAATCAAAGATAATTTAATATATTCTATATTAATAATAATATAATTATTATTAAAATTGCAGTTAATATTAAATGTGTATGTACTGTCAATCCCTGTAGTATTTTGGTTAAAGTAATGACAATGCAAACATTTTGGGAAATACATTTTTCAAGTGGTAACCAAAATTTCCATACCTGCACACATACCTGCTAACACTCATAATTAAGTTATATTCTATTTGTTTAATTCAAAAAAAAAAAAAAGCAATAAAATATTTTTGACTTCCAGCCTTCTCAAATGTAATCCATTTTGTTACCATACTGTTTATATGGTTAATAGTAGTACATTAATAGTTCTGAATATGTTTTATAGTTTGTTGTGGTGTGTGTGTGTGTGTGTGTGTGTGTGTACTTGTTTAGAGATCTTAGTGAGGACAAAAATTCGCATAAAACTATAGTCGTGAGGACTAACGGTGATTTAACAGTTCCCCACTAAGATGTCAAAACGTGTGTGTGTGTGTGTGTGTGTGTGTGTGTGTGTGTGTGGTAAAGTATAGCCTAGTAATCAATATGGTACAGTTACTGACTGCAATCACTGCTCTCGCGGTTTCTGAAGTTTCGTTTGCAGGTGTAAACATTTCCATGGTAACAGCAACCTCCACCAATCAGAGAGATCGCTGTTTCGCTTTAGGATTGTGGGTAGAGTAATTCTTTTTAGCGACATCACCAATAAAACGCGTTTTTGTAAAAAACAAGTTTGATATTATACAGACTTGTGGTTTCTACAGGAGCACATGCCATCATTTCAGTGTTGTAGCTCGTAGTGAGTCTGCTTTGGATGGTTACAATATTATGGCTCGTAATCTAAATCCCTATGGAGAATATTAATGGGATTTTTATTTCCAGAACCTCACCGTTTATAGGGAGCTCAATTAAAGTTTGGTGCCTTGAAGGGGAGGTCGGGGTGTTAGTGGTCAAATCTAGGTATAGAGTTTTTATATACAGTAAGGACATACTCATTAATGTGTAAATTAGTGAGCTTAAGAGGTACTGTTTGTCAGATTTAAGCATTTTATGGTGGGTTAAAGAAAACTGCTCATTTTTGTGTAGGGCAGCATATACAGATGGTATTGGCATATATTCTCTTTTTGGGCTGCAGAGCACATCACATTTTTATCACTTTCATTTCCCTAGTCAAAGAAAAAATAAAACAGCCATGACAACATAAACATCTTCTTTTTTTCTTTTTTTCTTTTTTCATTCCTCGCTCTTAGAACAAGATGGGAGTCTTCTTCCTTTGAAGCCATCGCTGGAAACATTTGACCCTGATCCCATGTTGAATGGCTCTGTTGCCGACCCAGAGCAACAGGATCTACTGATGTATCTCAGCAACCCAAACCTTTTTGATGACATCTTGCAAGATGAGCAAGTGCTGCCTGATTTCAGTCTTCAAGGATTTAACTGTCTGCTCCCACAATCCTGTGGAAGCAGCTTCCCATAGGCAGGCTTCTCTGTGTATTTAACCAAACCACTGTACATTACTCTTTGTCAGCTTTGCTCACAGCACAGCATCCATATCAAAAAACTGGCGCATGTAACAAATCCAGCATAAATGGGGTAGCTTTCTTTTAACTTTGTTTTCATGCTCATACTCGACAGCCCATCTGATAACCGTGATAGTCACATACTGTATGTCTGATATTTTTGTGCACTGTATAAATTTATAGAATATTTCTATTGTTTTAAATGTTGTTACAACTATCGAAAGACATACACGAGAGAGTATTGAATGAGCCAGACTCATGTCCAGTCCAACTTTTTAAGATTTGACAGGAAGTCTAAATTATGCTTAAAAACTGACCATGTAAGGCGGAGGGAAAGGTTGGTATGAGTTATTATTGCGTAGACTGCACATAATTTATTGTTTAGTTGTTTTGAACACTTCTGTGTTTTTTTTTTTGTTGTTTTTTTTTTAATATTGGCACCTACAACATGATATAATGCACTTGAACATGGCACTTCCTCCGTTTTAATTTGAGCTTTTATATTAACCTTGTCATTTAAATCAGAATGAAAGTACCAATAAAAGGAAAATAAATGATTGTGTGGTCTGCTCATTAACAGCAAAAGTTGTACATTAACAAATGTAGGAAGTTGGTGGTATATCAGGGTCAGAGTAAGCTTACTTTAGACTGCAGCTCTTAACTCTTAGTTCTGCATTAATTAAGATTTGTATTCTAGCTAGAACTAATATACCAGTGGACATGGACACTGCTGTTGGACTTAGCAATTTGAAAACCATCAAACAACCAACAGACACATCTGCTAATTTGCACTAACTAACGTAGGTAACAGACAAGATAATAAATATCCAGATAGATGACTATATAAAAACTCAGGACCCAGCCTCAAGTTGCAGCTAGAGGAACTGCAGCATTTGGCACTCCAGGGTTGGCTTCATCTTTCAGCCAAGGAGGTTGCCCTTGGTAGTAGGCAGCTAGTTGACCCAAGAAACAGATATTTTGCTTACAGAAAGACACAAAACAAGGTCAGTGAATATTTCACTTACTTTCCTAATGTCTGGCTGTGTATGCCATGTTCATCACTTTAAAGTACCTGTTATGTTTATTCCCCTTGTGGCTTCCCCATCAATCAATCAATCAATCTATCTATCTATCTATCTATCTACTTATCTATCTATCTATCTTAATAATCAATAATCAGTTTCACATGACTTATGATTTTGTGAGACCTTGACAGTGGAATTAGTAGCATGATAGTTTTAGCAGAGCTTGCAAGACTAGGATTAGAAATGTTAAAGTGTAGTTAAATGTTCAAACGACCGTGACATATGAAATAAACTCCTAAATTTGGGAAAGAGGTTAGAAAGTGTGTTTTTTGAGACTTAAAAGTGCCACATTGAAAATTTAATTTCTTTTCTACTTTCCCTTTAAAACGTGACTGAGCTGATAGTTGAATGCTTAAACTAACATGTTGCGAGGTGCTGAGTTGTCTTTTATTAATGTTTTGCCAGAGAGATTTTCAGGAATTGAGTGTGGATTGAGATGAAAATACCAAAGTTAGCTAACTGATTGAGATGTCCCAGATAGCTGCAAAGCAGAGCATAACTTGTTTAAGTTACAATAACAATATGGTCTTTCTTCTGGTGCAACCCTCAGTGCAGAGGGTGGGTATAGTAGGTT
>VUQI01055897.1:0-24404 GCA_015106735.1 Paratilapia polleni | reverse complement strand
TTTCGGTGCTTATATACTTCTAAGAGCATCTGGAAAAAATAGCTGCCAGCTTATTTTTTATTCTCTATAGTGACAGTTTGGTTAAGCACAAACTTTGTTAGATTATGCATCGATTATGCATTTTGAGACAGGTGAGGCAGGTAATAAAGCGGGACCCACCTAAGGATCCTTTTCATGGGATGATTCTGCTTTCATGTGGTATATTCCAAATGAATATGCAATTAAGCCACTGACTAGAATGCAGCTGGGACCTCATCATCCAGCCTTCAATAGGTCAATAATAGGTCAAAAAGACAGTTCAGAAGTCTGGTCTGCCTTGCAGTACCAATAAGTTGTCTACTCTTCATTATAGTGCAATAACTAGAAGGGCACCTAAAGAGTACAGTCCTCTGGTAATGCCCTTGCGTGATCAATTTTCATGACATTTGGTGGAGAAGTTTTTGCATAATCTTGCTGACAAACTAAACAAATAGCACTGAAAACATATCTCCACCACATCTACGCCTTCTTAGCGGAGAGATAGCTGTTTGTGTAAAGTGAATCCATATGAATGAAATTTATAAGTGGACCAGGTCAAATATGGTGTTTGCCCTGTCTGATGTGCTTTAAAGCGAGGAAGAAGTGTGAGGAACATAATGGAAACCAATAGAATTTTCCCTTAAATTATGCTAGCCCCACCAAAGGGCTTGCTATCCCATTCCCTACACCATGTATTAGGAGATTTGTCTCTTTAAATTTCATTGCTCTTTGTCTTTGCCTTGATTCTCTTTCCCTCTTGCAGATGTCAGCTTTAGTCGAACCACAGCTGTGGCCAAAAAGCCGTGTGCAAACCTGATAAAAGGTGAGATCTTCCTCTCCAAAGCAGCTTTCCCTTGCTTACTTTAATGATGTCAATTCATAGTTTATAAATATAAAATATAATACAGTTAACTCTGTTGCTTGTGCATTTGCTCAGTTGTATTTGTTTATGCCTACAGGTCTGCAGCGTGTGAAAGCCATATGTCGGATTCTGATGGTCAACAGTAAGATTGAGGATCTCTCACAGACGTATTACAAGATGGCCTATGAGCATAAAGCTTTCCTCAAAGTGAGTCTTCAGAAGAAAGATATTCTTACTGGTTGCTGTGTGCTTGTAAGCTGCAGACTGCTCAATTGGCCCATTACTATGGGGACCATCAGCTGCCTGCTGGATGCTGACCCAATGGCGGTGGGAGCGATTTATCAAGAGATGGTCAAGAACCTCAGCATTGAGGCCCCGATCGTCAATGTCACTGATGTAATGGAAGCTCACTGCCATGAGTAAGTGAAGAACTTTGAGGTCTGCAGTTCTCAGTCGTAAAGTACCAACTAGGAAGTTCAAAACGACTCATTTCTTACAATTGTAGAATAGCAGAAAATAAATATCTGCTAACTGCTACCTATCTAAACTTCCCCGTGCGGGTCATTCCATCTCAAATCATCCTGGGCCTTCTGCTCGACCATCTCCAATTTCCCAAAAAATTTATGGTCCAAAGTTTGGACATATATAATGATTGCTGTGAAATTTTAGCTTCATATGTCAAATACATTTCAAGATATACATTTTCTGAAAATGGTCCATCGACCCACTTCCAGCATGTTTTTTTGAACATGAATATCTCAAAAACTATTAAAGATAAAAGCTTTTTCTCTGGCATTTTTTACCATAAAAATGAATCAGGATTTGGGACAGATGCATCAAAAAATATATGGGATTTAAGAAAAATATTGATAATGCAGAAATCAGCTAGTCATATTTTCTGAATCATCAAATTTGATCTGGCTCACTGGACTTCTCTGAGGAGTCAGAAATTAATCAAGCATAATATTCAACCACTAAAACTGATTTTTCTGTTCAGGAATGCAAGTAAATAACCGTAATGGCATCTTAACCAAAAAAATAATAATGTGCTTTTTTTTCTCCTGCTTTTTTGTAAAACAGTAAATTTGAAAATTGATGGATAACAACAATAATTATATTTTAGCATTAAGAATCTAATTTTGATTAAAGAGCTTGCGCATACTGGTGGATTAACCATTACAGAAACATTAAAAAATGATTTTGGTTTTTCCCAATACTGTTAATTTAGGGCATGTGTAGCATAAACCTTACATTAGGTGGTGGTCTAATATATTTGTTAAGCACTGTGTATGCATATTTTTCCTTTTCGAGACCCACTTCGTAGGCAATGGTCTAAAAATTTGATGATTTGAGATGGAATGATCGATGCATTCATATTTTCTTCTGTTATGTAATGTTTCATTTAAAAGATGATTTACTGGTAAGCATTGAATAAATTATCCTTTATTGTTTTGTTAGTTTTTATTTAAAAACTGTTTATTTAGTATACAGGAATGGTTTCATCTTGGTATCTTTTTTGGTTTCTTTTGATATGATATAAAATAATAAGTTGATTTTTCTGAGTTTCACATTTATTTCACTTGGCCTGACCTGATTTTTGAGGAGGTGCTTGTGTCTCTTTCAAACCTTGATCAAATTAAAAAACCCTTCTCATTGGAGTCATTCAAGGTTAACTGTGTTTATCTGAAAAGCTGTTTGTTAAAATATAAAACTGTCAATGCTGTGAATGATTTACCAACTCAGTCTTTATCTAAAATTCACTGAGAATGTTTCTCTTTGACAGATACAAAATTAGCTCGCTTGATGTTCCTGAAGAATTGGCTGAGAACTCGAGGGACTTGACCAAACGAGCCGTAGCCCTGGCAGAGCTGGCAGCAGATTCCTGGATTGTGACTGGCCGTAAGCCCATCCCCATAATGATGGCAGCAACGTATTTGGCCTGGCAATCCTTGAAACCCAACAAACATCGCCTGAAATTCTCCCTTGAAAAGTTCTGTCAGCTTGCCAAAGTAAAAAAGCTCAAGCCTGCTATGAAGAGAGTAGCTGAGATTAAGGAGGTGCTGTGTAAGCTAGGCAAGGAAATTCCCTGGGTCAGGGAAGCAGTGACACCAGATAACGTTATTCAGCAGGTCGAATGCATTCTGCAGCACAGGTATGCCCTGCTAAGGAGGGCTATGAGAACCCATGAGGACGCTCTGCTGGAGGAAAGTCAAGCCAGCTGTGTTGACCCTCTGCCTGAAGTGACTGCTTCCTCCCAAATCTCTGAGCGTGTAGATCAGACTCCAGTTACATCTCTTGTGGAACAAAATGGATCAACTTCTGACAGGAAGGAGCAACCAGGCGATGGAGACAGTAATCCACATGCATTGCCAAAGCACAGCGACGCTCAGGAGAGCCAAGATCCAGCACCACACTGGGGGAAAAGAGTGCTATTTGCTCCCCCGTGTGTTGTTCATGCTAAGAAAAAGAGAACGGAGCAGCCTGAACACAAGGATGTGACCGGTGATGAGGAAATCTCTGACAGTGAAATTGACTCATACATTCGCACTCCTCAGGAGGCTCGAGACTTTGCTCTAATGCAGCAGATGTTGCCTTTGTCTGACAGTGGTAAATCATAGTCGGGACCGGTGACTCCTTCTTTGGGCTTGGGTTACATATTTAAGTTTATGTGCAGTTTCTGTTTTATGACTATTTCACTAAGGATGCAGATATTTTCATTACTGGGTTTGGTTATAACTGATTTTACAGTCCAAGTAACAGACTGTATCTTTTTTGTTGCTGCTTTATACTTGGTTCACTTTCAAAGCCTTCACTGAGCACTCGAAAATGCAGCATAAGGAACGTAACCTGTGTAAAGATTTTATTTTAATGGAAATGAGAATAAAGCAATTTTGCACACCATCCACATTATTCTGAAAGTGCCTGATTGAAAGCATTAATTGTGTTCACAGTGTGTGTGATGACATTTTATGATTTTTCTGGAAGACTTTTCTTTTTATGGATTTTTCTTTTTGATATTACAGCTCTCAACACTTAAAGGTACAGTAACATACAGCTGTAAGTAGAGCATTTACTGTCTGAGTCCACAGCAAACAAAGAAAATCCTCATAGTGCAAATGAAGTAGAGGTACCCTGAGTTAGGTTAACTAAGTAGTGTATTGCAAATATCTCAGATAATCAAAGGATATTTTCGAGTATGACTGGTAGTTAGTCAAATATACACTTACCAGCTACTTCTTTAGTTACACCTTGCTGGTCCTGGGTTGTAACCCCTTTTGCCTTCAGAACTGCCTTAATTCTTAAAGGAATACATTCAACAAGGTGCTGGAAACATTTTGGTCCATATTGACATGATGGCATCACACAGTTGATGCACATCCATGATGCAGCTCTCCTCTTCCACCTCATCCCGAAGGTGCTCTATTGGATTGAGATCCAGTGACTGTGGAGGCCATTTGACCACAGTGAACTCATTGTAATGTTCAAGAAACCAGTTTGACACTGTGGTCATTAAGGGATAGACATGATCTGCAACAATACTTAGGTAGGCTGTGATGTTTAAATGATGCTCAATTGTTACTAAGTGTACCAAAAAAATATCCCCCACAACATTACACCACCAGCAGCCTGAACTGTTGATACAATGCAGGATGGATCCATGCTTTCATGTTGTTTATGCCAAATTCTGACCCTACCATCCAAATGTCGCAGATGAAATTGAGACTCATCAGACCAGGAATGTTTTTCAAGTCTTCTATTGACCAATTTTGGTGAGCCTGTGTGAATTGTAGCCTCAGATTCCTGTTCTTAGCTCTTCTGCATACCCTGGATGTAACAAGCGGTTATTTGAGTTACTGTTGCCTTCCTATCAGCTCAAAGCAGTCTGGCCATTCTTCTCTGACCTCTGACATTAACAAGGCATTTTCACCCAGAGAACTGCTGCTCACTGGATATTTTCTCTTTTTCAAACCATTCTCTGTAAACCCTAGAGATGGTTGTGTGGGGAAAATCCCAGTAGATCAGCAATTTCTGGAATACTCAGACCAGTCCATCTGGCACCAAGAACCATGCCACATTCAAAGTCACTTAAATCCCCTTTCTTCCTCATTCTAATGCTCAGTTTGAACTTCAGCAGGTCATCTTGACCATGTCTACATGCCTAAATGGATTGCCTGACTAGATATTTACTTTAACAAGCAGTTGAACTGTTGTATCTAATAAAGTGGCCAGTAAGTGTACATATACTGCAATAAAACAGAGGTATTTTGAGTTAGGTTAAGAAGGTAGTGTATTTAATGTAAGTATGTCAGATAGTCAAAGGATGTGTTTGAGGATGACTCTGGTAGTCACTGTTCCTAACATGTGATCCAGGTAAGTAAGATATATTTTCTCACACTAATGGACAACATTTGAAAGAGTTTTCTTCTGTGTGTCATGTATGAAGCCAGTGTCTCGTATACAACATGTACATGGATAGAAAATTCACCCCAACATCAAAACCACAAAGTTCAGTTTATTTATTTCCTGACAGACTTTTTTGTGACAAAAAAAAACACAAACTGTGAGTATAACTCTTCCGAATCTTGGATATATGAGCCCTGTGGAGTATAATAATCCCTTCTGCTGAAGTCATGCTGGCATACCACAGCACATTCAGGGTCTTGGTGTTATGTGTGCTGGCTCTTTGTTGCATGACTTACAGGGACTTTTTAATACAGTAAAGCCATCACTTAATGTTATTACTAACATGAACTTTTCCTGATGTCTGCTGTGGAAAAAGCCTATTGTGTGAAGCCTTCATTGTGTTGAGTGAACGTTCCAATTTTAGTTTCACTTCACCCAAAAAAGTTTGTTGAAAATGGCAACATCGCAGTCTGAATATTACTGTGATTGAACAAAATCCAACTTAAAACTCTAAATTTCCACAATGCGTGACAAAAGTCTTAATAGAAAAAACTATTTCGGAGAGTTAGATTCACACAAGTGGCAAACTCGAGTTGGAAAATGAAGCCAACACAGAAGTGCCAAAAATTGCAGTTCCTCTAGTGGCCACTTTAGGCTGGCTTCAAAGGTGAGTCAGTCCTCATAGGTCCAACTTTACAGCATTACAAACTGGGATTAGAGTGACCTGGAACAATCTGGAATGGCTTTCCGGTACCTTCAATTAATGATCTGTTAAATCTGATAGGCAGTTAATTTTTCCTGTGCTTTCCTGGGCTGGCCTTCCAGCTGATGGCATTGAGGTACTTGCTCAACAAGCTAGAGAGTAATGTCATCCCACGGTCCTTACACGCTCTACATATCCTTTTTTCCTTCTTATTTCTGTCATGCATTCATGCACGCAGATGTCAGAGTTGTGGTTGCGGAAATTCAGCGAACAGCAAAATCAGAATCGGATAGTACATTTGTACATGGTGTGTTGCTGATGTTATGGGGTTATTTCATATTGTGAAATTAATTTAAAAAACAAATGAAATTATAATCATTTTGTGTTATTCCAATAGTATGAAAATACTTGGCAATTTAGAGCATTTTAGAGAAGGCTAAACAGGTTACTTTGCAGCATTGTGGTGAAGTTTACAGTGACAACTATGTTGGACTGGAGTAGAGCTGGCTGTGGTCTGAATGGTCACTCTTTCATTAGATCAGTGATTCTCAAACTGTTGGGCAGGGCCAACTAATAGGGCACAGAGAACCAGGTGAAAAATATGAAGTGAAACTAAGGTGAATAATTACATTTTTAACAAAATGAAGAGTTTGCTGATTCCATTGCACTGATGAAGTGCACCTTTATTTAGGTAAAATTCAACACAGATCCTTTTTTATTGTTAATGATTGATTAAAAAAAAAAAAAAAAAAAGCTGTATCAGCAGCAGTCGTCAATTCAAATTTAGGCTGATGATGCTGTTTACTTCCATTTGTAAAATCCTGCCTTTTATTTATACTGGCTAGGGGTTGGAATGCTGCCATGATAGCTCATGTTCTTATACACTGTTAAATTCAATTGTCTAAATCCTGATAATTTAGCATTCCAATTAAAAATGCAGTCCAGAGAAAAATGGATTACATCCATGTTTTATACAGTCTATAAATCCATCATCAACCCATGGATTTTGTATTAACTTTGATATTTTCTTTTGTTTATACAAGCAGTGAGTCAGTGAGGTATTTGTCAGAGTGATCTAGGACACTAGCTGATGATTTAATGTTACACACTGCAGCATACAATTTGCTTTCTCTGTAAACAATACCATCCATCCATCCATCTATCCATTTTCTGCTGCTTATCTGATGGTTCAGGTCGCAGGAGCAGCAGCCTAAGCAGAAATGCCCAGACCTCCCTCTCCCCAGCCATCTCCTTCAGCTCATCCAGGTGGACACCGAGGTGTTCCTAAGTCATAGACATAATCTCTCCAGTGTGTCCTGGGTCTGCCCTGGGGCCTTCTCCTAGTAGGACATGCCCAGAACACCTCACCTAGGAGGCGTCCAGGAGGCATCCTATTCAAATGCCCGAACCACCTCAGCTAGCTCTTTTCAGTGTGGAGGATTAGGAGCTCTACTCTGAGCCCTTCCGAAGGACCAAGCTCCTCACCCTGTCTCTAAAGGGGACTCCAACCACCCTTCGGAGGAAGCTCATTTCCAATGCTTCTATCCACAATCTCATTTTTTCAGTCACTACCCAGAGCACATGGCCATAAGTGAGGGTAGGAATGTAGACTGAGCAGTAAATCGACAGCTATGGTCGACTAAATGGCCCATGGTAAAGTGTCAGTCAACCCATACTCTCAAAGTACCCCCAACAAGATGCCCTGAGGGATGCAGTCGAATGCCTTCTCCAAGTTCACAAAACACATGTAGATTGGTTGGGCAAGCTCTTGGGCTTCACATAACCTCAAGAGGATAAAGAGCTGGTCCAGTGTTCCACAACCAGGATGGAAACTGCATTGCTCCTCCTGAATCAGAGGTTTGACTAACGGACGGATCCTCCTCTCCAGCACCCTGGTATAGACCTTCTCGGGGAGGCTGAGGAGTGTGATCCCTCTTAAACTGGAGCCCCTTCTTGAAAAAGGGGACCACCACCCCGGTCTGCCAATTCAGAGGCACTATCCCCCACTTCTACGTCATGCTGCAGAGGCATGTCAACCCAGACAGCCCTACAACATCCAGAGCCTTAGGGAACTCAGGGCGAATCTCACACAGCCCAGGGGCCCGGCCACTGGAGAGCTTTTTCTTCAGTGACCTCATCCACAGTGATGGGCGAGTCATCCCCCTCGTCCCCAGACTCTTCTTCCACTACAGACAGTGTGTCAGTGGGATTGAGAGGATCCTTGAAGTATTCTTTCCACCGCCTGACTATATCCTCAGTTGAGGTCAGCATCACTAAGTCCCCACTATATACGGTGTGAGCAGGAAGCTGCTTCCCCTTCCTGAGTTGCCTGACGGTTTGGCAAAATTGCCTCGAGGCCAACTGAAAGTCTTGATCCATGGCCTCACCAAACTCCTCCCACACCTGAGTTTTTGCTTCAGCTACTGCTAGGGCTGCCGTCTGCGTGGCTTGCTGGTACTTGTCAGCTGCCTCCGGAGTCCCAGAAGCCAGCCAAGCTTGATAGGACTCCTTCTTCAGCTTGACAACTCCCTTCACCTCTGGTGTCCAGCATCTGGTTTGGGAGTTACCGCCACAACAGGCACCATCCACCTTACGACCACAGCTCCGTACAGCAGCTTCAGCAATGGTGGTGCGGTATGTGGTCCACTCGGACTCAATGTCCTCAGCCTCCCTCAGAATGCTGTCGAAGCTCTGCTGGAGGTGGGAATTGAAGATCACACGGACCGGGGCCTCTGCCAACTTACTACACATTTGGGTACACCAGGTCTGTCCAGCATCCTCCCCGTGAGCAACTCAATTATACAAATTTCCTCCTACTTAACTGGGTGCATTAGTGCTGAAAAACACCAACTGTAGGAAGAGAACATCTTTGTTGGCGAGTACCAAGCATACTGACATGATTTGGGAGATCAATAAATTATCACATTTTTTTCAGTGTCCTAAACAGGCCTAATTGATATGCAGACAACACTTTTCATCCTCTTCCATTTAATTAGCAAATTAAGCTGTGCAGCTGCACTCTGACCAAGTTGGATATAATTTCATTCCCTCTACTCCCATCACACACGTTGATCTGAAACATGGAGGTCATTTCATCTCTGCATTTAATCTCAGTTTTTCCATGCTACACATTACAGTATACTGTTATTACATGTCACACCACATCATATACATAATTGAAAACATTCTGTGATAATTATAGTACGTTTGCATTTTATGCGATTTATTCATACTGAGTCCCTTCAAACAAGAGCATGATGGGAAAAGAGCAAAACCAAGATCATGTTTTAGTCTGCTGTAGACAATATGAGGTTTAATTGTTTTAGTAACATTTGAAATTTGTTGACTGCTGCAAAGACACACATATGCACACAGAGAACACAAAGCAAGTAGGATAACATCTGCTGTACCAAGTAAATATAACTGGATTAAAGACAGTGTAAACAGCCAGGCAGCTCATCTGTTATCAGTTCAGCATAACACGTTGGTAAACGTGGTAGGCATTCTTATTATAAAGGTGTATTAACTTGACTTTTTGCTATTTATTTTCTGCCTTGATAACCAGTCTTTCACATTTTGTTCAACCTTCCAAAAGTGAGTAGAAACAACAGAAACCACAGCACAGAAAGCAACATCAAACCAACCACCACACTATGATTATATTATTTATTTTTTTAATTTGCAGCAATTATATTATGTTAATAAAATAATTTGATGATTTAAGCTGTATATTCATCAAATACAGAAAATGTAAGCCTTAGGGACCAAGTTGATGAATTTAATTTCACACTACACAAGGATTAGCTCTGACATCAGCCCCCTGGTGCAAACAACCACCTTTACGGTGAACATTTTCCAAATGCAATTTGAACTGATGGTTTAATTTTCTATTCATATCCAGTATAGCTACACTTTGTTCATCACACACAACACCCATCTGACATGTTCTCTGTCATTGTTGATTAAAAGCTGAAGCCATTCAGATCTTATCTCTCATCTAATTCATCAGAAATGTTATTATTAAACAAATGATTACAAACATTTTTTCAT
Organism: Paratilapia polleni; assembly: GCA_015106735.1. NCBI lineage: Eukaryota > Metazoa > Chordata > Actinopteri > Cichliformes > Cichlidae > Paratilapia > Paratilapia polleni. The sequence continues at coordinate 14,367 of VUQI01055897.1, read as the reverse complement.
CAAATGCTTCCGCAATATTAAAGTTTCTCTCTAACAACACTGTGGTCCAGGACAGAGCTGTCTGAAGTGTAATGGCCCAATATTTATGAAATCTGCTGCTGATATGCATCCTCAGCATGTTAGCAGTGATCCTTATCTTTCAGCTTGTGCCACATGGCAACCTATACAGATGAAATATATGAATCTAAGTAGCCATGAAAGTAGCTGGGTGCACTCATGCTTGGCTTTCTGGTTTGGGCATTTTATGAGCTTTCTCCACCCTCAGCTCAAATGATCAACCCCTTCAAACACGACGTTTAATAACCAGATGGTAGTGAAACTTGTACAGTATATATTTGTGGTCCAGAGAGGATGAACACTACTGATTATGCCTTTCACTCATCGGGATCACAATCTCTACTTTTTAATTTTGGGGAGATTACTAAGAAAGTGAATGAACACTTTCATGCTCCCCAGAAAATAAACCACTTAGGAGCCATCCTTATCCTTATCCCATTACCACTTAACTAATGGCTGCATCCATGAACGTTTAGGTGGATGGGTTTGCTGGTGATACCAATGTTTCCACTTGCACTCAGGATGAGTCAGAAAATTACACTAATTTAATGACAGAGGATGCTCTTCACTAGTCAGTTACAATACCACACTAGCAGCACAGTGATTGGCAGGCACTCCAATGCGATGATGGCACTTGAACATCTTCCGTAACTCAGTGCGGAAGCGGTCGTGAAGCCATGCGTAGAGGAAGGGGTTACAGCACGAGGAGCTCATGGCACACAGGTGGCACAGCAGCTGGATGAGTAAAAAGTAGCGCTTGTTAATGAGGTGAATGTCAATGTCTCTCAGCACGTTGAACACGTGAATAGGAAGCCAACACACAGCAAAGGCAGACACCAGAAGTGCAACCAAGCGAAAGATCTTTCTTTTGCGAGCCTGCTGAGCGCCTGCCTGGTCCTGTGTCCTGTGGCCTGGTGCAACACAGTTTCTCAGTTTGACAGTGATGCAGAGATAAGAGACAAAAACGGCCGACAGTGGAAGGACATAAGTGACGAGCAGGGTGCTGTATGCATAAGCACGTCTTTCTTTCTCCTGACCCAACCAGAACTCCTCACAGATAGTGAAGCCTTCCTCTTTAAATTCTACATGGTAGGTGTGGGTCACTGCTGGAGCTACCAAGCCACAAGACAGCAGCCAGATCCCCGTGAGGACAGAGGCACAGGTCGCCACAGAGGTCCGCTTCTTCAGGGGATGAACCGTTGCATAATATCTGCAATAAAGAAGGAACGGTACTTTATAATAAGGGTAGAAACTTATGCTTAATTAATGGACGACTGTTAATGCAATCATGAACTCCTACAATTATAATATGAGCTCCTTGCTCGTGGGGTTACATAATGCAGGCTATAAATGTTAAATTAAATCATTTTCTTGCATTGGATGTGCTCTACTAAAGGACGATCAAATTTGTTAGAAAAGACAGAGCGTGCATTGTGACCTGCACAGCCCAAGAGGAAAACGACGGTGTGCATAACAAAACGACAGCAGCACTTTCCTTTTTATTTTCGTTACAAGTAAAGTGCACTTTCAACTGTTGTTAATGTCCTCCCCTTAGGAAAGGAGATATTTTAATAGTTGAAAACTTCACTAAAGATGAATGATTTTTTTTGGTCAAGTGAGGAGACCTGTTAAAATTAGATGTCTAATGGGGGATGTGTCTCAGAGGGTTTAATGGTGGACACCCTATAAAGCTGAATAATTATGTGCTGTCTGTTTCTGGGATTCACATAATTGAGTTAATGCTGTAATGGATGCACTCAAATCTGATGAGTCATGAACTTAATAAACATGGGTGGAAAATCCTTATTGTTTAAGTGTTACTTTATTGTGAAAGTGTTACTTCAGTGATAAGGAAGCACCCAGTAATCAGTCTCCCTTCACATCTGCCTAATTTCTAAACAAGTATACATAATGAGTAATAATTGCAATTTCTAATCAGATTTTCAGCTCTCCCATTCTACTCATAGATAGATAGATAGAGAGAGAGAGAGAAGACTAAAAGAAAAAGGAAAAAGAACATGTAAAAAAAATTCTAATGGTCAGTTTTGATGTAAGGAAGATCTGCAGTGCCAAGAGGTCCACTCACCTGTCCACAGCAATAGCAGTGAGTGTGAAGACTGAAACATAGACTGTGACAGGCTGGACGAGGAACACCAGGTAGCACATGGTGCGGCCGAAAACCCAACCGTGAGGGTTGAAGGCGTAGGCGAGAGTAAAGGGGACGCAGGTCACACACATGAGCATGTCAGAGAAGGCCAGATTTCCAATGAAAAAGTTGGTGACGTTGTGCATCTTGCGGGTTTGGCAGATCACATAGAGGAGCAGGTAATTCCCAAAGACGCCCACCACCACCACAAGAACATAAAAGGGGATGATGAGAGGTTTGAAAGTCTGCAGCAAGGCCACATCTGCAAACTGGGAGCTGCGGTTGGTGGAGTTGCTTTGTACCGCAACTTCATAGATGTGCCCATCAGTCTGTTTTTCTGGCAAAAATGGTTGTGTGCCTCCAGTCAAACCACTGTGATTACCCTCCATGGGAGCAGAGATCAATCTGCCAGTAACTGCGCTGTCTAAAAAAACAGTGAAACAACACAACATTAATAACTTCTCCAAAGGTAAAATATGCGTCAGACTAATATTCTCAGTCCAAGAGTACAAGCAAAATGTTATAACATTCTAGTGCAAGCCAGTCATGACATTTGCAGAATGGACCAGCAATTTGCAAAAAACTAATGCTTTTACTATAACCCACACACAGAATGTGTTGCTGAGGACAAGAAGACATTATTATGGGGTTTATAACTATAAATGCATTTGAACATGAACGAACAGCACATCATGCATCCTCCACTTACGTGTGCATATAGAAAATGTCAAACCATATGGTTGCATCTAATTTTAGAGGACATACTGCACTTTGTAAGTGTGATTATTAACCAGCTGACTGTTTATAGCACTTTTCAGCATTAACAGAATAATTCAACATGACTAAGATGCTTCATTTGTATGCAATTTATTCATTAATTAAAATGTTGTTTCCCTTTCTAGTTATTGTTAGTTGTCATTTAACGGAGAAGAAATTGCAGAGAAGGAAACATTTTAGCAAAAAATCTCATTTGGAATTAAATTAACCACTTCACTGCTTTTATCAGCCTCAAAAATGGAATCAGTAACAGCTGCACAACTGTAAGGCCAAACTGAACAACCCTGGGCTCTGTCGATAGAAGACTCGTGGGAGAATAGAAAGGAATCCAGACTTTTAAAAAAAAACAACAAAACTTTAAGTCAAAATAATTAGACAGTGAAAAACAGCTTTAATTCAGCAAATCAATAGATACTGATGCTGTTTAACCTTTTCTTAAAATTCACAATTGCAACTCCACCAGATTGGATGCAAAAGAAATGAAGTAAAACAAATCTACACCCATTTTTGTCATGCTAGTTCACTGAGTTTACCCGGCTGGCATGCTTCTCAAAATTGCACTGGGGTGTCATTACATGGACCACCTGGGTGGACATTTTTGAATTTCTAAATAATAAATCTCCAGTACAAAATAAATTCACAATATCATCCTTATTTTAAAGCAAGCTTGCTGATGCAATGTCTGGTGTAATTATCTAAATGTAGTAATCTGCAAATAGATGATGAAACAGGAGCATCTCACTAAAGCTTGTAGTGTTTTTAAATATCCTTGAAGAGGCATTCAGTGAGAACTGGTGAGGTTTACCATTGTAGTTGTTTTGTTTTGCACATAATTTCATGAGAATCTTTTTGTCCTTTTCACCTCACCAAATTGCATAATTTGCAGCTGCAGCACAGACTGTGACTTTCTATGCTTATTCTGTTCTTTTACAATTGACACATACACTGCTATTTCACATAGTAGTACACAGTATAACTTAATGTGACTAAATTGTACATTATCAAGGACCTTTTTTCATAGGAAATTAACTTTATATTTGAAGCAAAGGCTTGACACTGACAGCTAACCGTAATGTTCATCAAGAGTGTGGAAAAAAGAAATGACTGAAAAAGGAATCAGATTTCCTCTTTCGCTTGCTGCCTCTTCTTCAGAATTTTCATCATTTCAGTTGAATAAAAATCTGTCCTTTAGATTTCTTACGTACAGTAGGTGCAAATTTCTGCAGTAAACAAATGCATTTCCTATGTATGAGAGGTCTTACACACAATTGCAGAGAATATATTTATCAAATGGATGTTGACTCATCTAATAGCCTGACCACAGTGCTTTAAATGCAGTTAGAAAGATCAGATCTGCAGAAATGAAATGTACTTTGCTCATGTACTGTCTTTCCACATGTATGAGGCTCAAACCAAATGACGTATCAACCTGAATGTGAATGAGGAAAAAAAAACAATGCAGTGCTGTGCAAAAAAAACTTTTAAGTCCTTGAGGAAAAGAAATATGCTAGAAAGTGAGGATTTCTTCAAACATAATGCCAAAAAATGCCATTTATCAATTACCTTTGTACAAAGAGCAGTAAAGAGAAAAAACTAATTAACATACTATTAAAATGCAAGGTATTTTCAAGGTATTTTGCAAGGTTGTTATAAGCATCTCAGGGAACTTACCGCACTTCTTATGTGGATGAAGGCTTACTTTCTTAACCCCATACTGACACCATGGTTTTGAGATCAGAGCTCTGTAGGAGCCTTAGATCTGCTGCTAGTTTCCTTAGTTGTAGGGTTCAGAAAGACCCCTTTTGAACAGAATTCTCTGCATTGTCTATAGGTGGATCAGGGTTTCACTGGTTTCTGTTCTCAGCTGATGATGCAGCTGGACGTCTTCCAATTCAGAGTGAGGCTTGATGTGTCTCTCATCTGCTGTACTCCGTTTCCTTTGCTAACTATTTGTGTGTTCCTGTCCAAAACCTGTTATGTTGTACATAACATGTTGCAGAAGAGCCTGGATAGATTTATATCTACAAGCATCTGTCTGCTGCAGAATTTCTGTCAATGGGAGGTTTCACTAGTGCAGGATGACCACCACCTTGTGTCCTGTTGCTATGCTCATGCTTTTTCATTGTGTAAGATGTTTAGATAAACCTGCCAGCAGCTTCATCTTTTTAGTATGTCCATCCCACATACGGGTTTATACACCCAACCAGCTCTTCCTGTTTACTGGTACTTTGTTATTTATTTAACAGGATACAGACAAATTTCTCACTGAGATGTTGCATTGTTTACAGTATGCACGATTACAAATCAAAATTTTAATATTTCTTCTTGACACACTAATGGCTATGACATAAAATGAAAGTCAGACACACGTGTTTGTGAAACATATTCATCAAGAGCATTAAACTCTTTCAAAGCACTGTTTTTGTTTTGTTTTTTAAATTTGAGCATTAGACGATATACATATGTCTTCCCTGTTTTCTCTGTCCTTTGAATACTGTAAATATGTTTGTGTTCACAGAGTCACCCTCCAACATTAGAAAGCTTCACTGTTATTTGCAATCTGATTTTATGTCACAAATCTAGGTACAGGCCCTTGGATCAAAATGTCAAGAAGTCTTAAATAACGGAGGTCTGGCACGCAAAGCTATCAGCTCATACCAATTTATATGTTAGTATGCATTTATCAAAAACAACGGAGGGCAGCAGATAAGCATGCAGTTGCCAAAAAAAATAAAAATAAATCTCAAATTACAAAATATAAGCCCCTACCTATGGGGCTTATGTTACATGTAACTGGAAAACCTTGAAAAACAGGATACACTCTGCTCTCTTCTGTTCTATTCAGATATTTTCTTATATACTAGGAAAAAGAAAAATGTTACTACTACCACTGAAGGAGGATGCATGCATGCAAAAAAAAATAAATAAATAAATAACATGAAAATACATTTAAAAACAATCAGCCAGTAACCTACCTGTGTTGGTGTTTCTTAGTGCAAAGATGAGTTGAGTGTGTGAGGAGTGTAAAGAGCAGACCTTCCTTGTGTGCTTCTCCACAGTGAGTGAGCTCACGCTGAATGCAGTTTTATAAGGAGAGAAAGAGAGAGCGCGAGAGAGAGAGGAGGAGAGAAGGGGAGAGAGACCTGCCAATAAGATAGAAGAGTTCCAAAAAGACTGATGTCTAGGATGGACTTGTGAAAGACGTTTGATCTTGAACACATTAGTTAGCGGTCTGACTGTGAGATCTGGGAATGGTGACAGTTAGGATAATTAGAGCTGTGTTCACAGGCATGTGCAGGACTCTATCTGACAGTAGTTTAATTAATTGTTTGCTTAATTGTTTGTTTACACAGACAGGCCCGTAGCCTTCTGATTTAACACACTATCATATGTGTTGTTATTGTCATAGGAAAATGGAGACTGAAGCTGGATTTCTTGTAAGCCTGTTGGAGGGAGAAAGTCAACACAAAGTCCACTTAGGAGCAGCAGGAGGAACAGCCACATGTGATGGGTACTACAGATAAAACACACCCTATCCTTCCTATTCAGATTTTTTTACCTGCATGTCACCTATACCTGAATTACCAAGCAAAGCAGAAGAGAAGTGCCACCAGGAATACACCAGTTAGCAAAACAGGGAGGTTAAGTGATTCTGAAAAGCTAAAGTCAATAAGTATCTTATGTTAAAAATCAATAACCATGAAATGTATGATTGAACAGTTAAGGGTAAAATAGAGCAATGATGATTGTGTGATGATCGGTTTACACTCATGTGTCCCACGAGAGGGGTTACCACTATACGGAAATTAAGTAAACACTGCAGTAAAAATGTCCAGTACAAGCCCTGTTACAAGCAGTTTTATTAATTATATATATGTGAAAATGCAGATAAGTTAATAAAGGTCAAGTTAGGAAAAGAGGCTAACCAGAGATTGCAGCACAATTTACCACTCACCCTCAGTGATCACACCCCAGTACCATTGTACACAATTCCACTACAAAGCCAGGTGCCACCAAAAACCACATTGCCCTAAGTGTGCACACTGGCTGCCACCAGGAAGCCCTGAAGAAGACAGAAGGGCCAGTGTTAAAGTCATTAGCACAGTATCTTTAAATGGCAACACAAACAAAACAAGCTATAAATGAAAATTGCAGGACAGTTAAAACGCTAGTGGATAATAATTGCTATTCATATTATTCCCCAGTATGAATCTTCTAGGGACCTACGAAATCCCATACACTGCATTAATATAATCAAAAGAAAAGCTGTGCATTAGTCTAATGTAATGAATGTGTCCACTGAAAATAGGAAACCAGAACGTGCGAGTGGATGCAGATGGCAGGCAAAAAGGAACACAACTGAATTAACTGTTTTTATAATTGTGCAATAATGGTTGGAGTGGGTGAAAATTAAAATTTTAATTACGCCATGAAGTATTTAAACAGCACACTCCAAGTGGTCGTTTATCTTTGATTAAGGGATTTATCATGACTGAAACTGACTTGTTACAATTTCTGCTTTGTCATACCAGCTGCCCATTTTAAGATACATTTTTGCCCCACTGTTATACTTTTAAATGATCAAAATTTTGCTCCCAACTAAAGCTAGCATTGAAAACAATGAGCCAGTGAACAGAGCTTGCTGCTTTTAAAGAAAAATTGCTTTTTTCAAATGTCTCCATTTAGAGCATTGTCGCTAAAGTCCTGTACAAGTGCTTGCTTACATAACATTGTTCCCAGAATGTCCTCAGATAAAAGGTTTTTATATGTGCTGTGGTTACAAATGGCAGAGATAGGCTATATTTAATTTCTTCAACTAAAAATAATAAATAAAAACTGAATGATGTAAATCCGGCAGCAGTTATGCCTCAGCAATTCCTCCTTTTTCTTTCTATAAATTGTTATTGACTTTTCAGAGCAAAACAAGGCTGTCATTTCAGTTTTGCAGCTATAGGTATGAGCTGTAAATTTGCCCAACATTTCAGAGGAAGCCACAGATGAAAAACTGTGAATCTTCGTAAAAGCTGTATACAAGACTTTCTGTCTAGCTAGCTAATAATCTCCCTACAGGGAGTGGAGAATACAGGATCATCTATTGTGTCTGCTCTCATGAAAGACTGAAATTCATAAATTCACAAACTGCACATTACACTGTATATACACATAACAATGACAGTACTGGCAACTTTTTTATTGGCACCCCAGAAAACAGAAAGACAAAAGGAAACTGAATCAGTTTGATCACCAAGATACCAGAGGAAGTCTATCCTGTCACATCATTATAGCAGATGTAGAGGACTAGCAATTTGTTTACCCGGTGGTGTAATGCTTACAATTAAAAGAATATGCCTGTGGCTGCAAAGTTCATAAAATATGCAAATCAGATGTTATCTGCATAAGTAGAAGTTTTTTTTTTTTTTAAAAAGGTGAAAGTGCCCATTTATTGATGCAAAAATGTGTTGCTGTGATGTTTATGCAAATAAATCCCGTGTGAATCAATGAACCATCTGGTGTCACAGCCCACATAAGGCTCCTTTATCATAAACAATATTCAAGTATTAAAAAATGCTCAAAATTTGTGTCTCAAAGTGCTTTCACAAAAGAGACTAACAGTAATTATGTGACCTTCAGTGTTTCCATGTAATCATCTTAACTTTGACTTAACTTGGTAGAAGTGCTCTTCTCTCTTTAGCAGGAAGGAAATTACATGTTTTTGGAGAGTGTAACTAATGAAAGGTGCAACTCATTAAATTTGAGTTCGAGTCTGTTGACAGATGTTCCAACAGGAACTCTCTAACTTTGTTATGGCTGATACATAAGTCACAGTTAATTAAGGCCTCGTAATTTCTGGCTATGGGATTTACTGGTTATACACCATTAAAAGCTCCACTTTTGGGTTTGTGAGTTTTGAAAAGGCTTTTTGGCTGCAGTTGGTCCTACCACATCATTACCTTTTTAGCTCTTTATTTGAAGAAGACTCCAGTGGAGCATTTGAGCCCTTACTTTCTTGGAAACAGCTGCAGAGCTGAATCCAAATTTTATTAAAGCAGCTATGATCAATATTTTCATATAGCAAGAGACCAGCAAAGTGTTGGCAATGGCAAACCTACAGACCATCATTATCTGAGTCTGCTGCTCCTGCCTGCATGGAGCATTTGAACACATTTCAGCTCATTGTTCAGATGTCTGGCCCACAGCTTTACTGTAATGGTCTCCCACCAGTGATACAGCATCATTTGCAGCCTCTGCTTTTGTAAACACAAGGACACAGCATCAAGCACCTAAGGAGAAAGATATTTCTCACAGGAGTTAGAGACTGAAAGTAGCATTATCACAACTTGGATTTGTTTGGCAGCCAGAAACACAGAAGGAAATAAATGTCAGTGTATGCAGTTTGACTTCAAGTGACAATAGTGCAGTTACAGCTTGTCTTCCTGTACCTAAGTGGCCAAAAGGTAGTTATTACAGGTTTAATAAGAACTTATAAACATTAATAAAGTAGTATTGTATTGTTACGAGCATTTGTAGCTGCAGGTTTGATTGCTTAATGGTAGATAGTTGGACCCATTATTGGATTAGTGATCTCTATCTATACAAATACCTGCATATAAATATCAATATACATCGCCAGCCACTTAGGTACGCCTGTTCAACTGTTCATTAAAGCAAATATCTAATCAGCCAATCACATGGCAGTAACTCAATGCATTTAGGGATGTAGTCATGATCAAGACGACCTGCTGAAGTTCAAACTGAGCATCAGAATGAGGAAGAAAGGTGATTTAAGTGACTTTGAACATAGTATGGTTGTTGGTGACAGATGGGCTGGCCTGAGTATTTCAGAAACTGCTGATCTACTGGGATTTTCCCACACAAGCATCTCTAGGCTTTACAGAGAATGGTCCAAAAAAGAGAAAATATCCAGTGAGTGGCAGTTGTCTGGGTGAAAATGCCTTTTTGATGGCACACATCAGAGGAGAATGATCCGACTGCTTCCAGCTAATAGGAAAGCAACAGTTACTCAAATAACCACTTGTTACAACCAAGGTATGCAGAAGAGCATCTGTGAATGCACAACAAGTGGAACCTTGAAGTAGATTAGCTACAGCAGCAGAAGACCACTCCAGTCAGCTAAGAACCAGAAGATGAGGCTACAAGTCCCTCTGTCTTACAAAAATTAGATATAGAAGGAAATAGAAAATTGGAAAAGTGTTGCCTGGTCTGATGAGTGTTGATTTCTGCTGTGACATTCAGATGGTAGGGTCAAAATTTGCATAAAAAAACATGAAAGCATGGATCCATCCTGCCTTGTAACAATGGTTCAGGCTGGTGGTGGTGCTGTAATGGTGTGGGACCTCTTTTCTTGGCACACTTTGGGTTCTTAGTACTAACTGAGCATCATTTAAATGCCACAGCCTACCTGAGTATTGTCACTGACCACGTCCATCTCTTTATGACCACAGTGTACCCATCTTCTGATGGCTGCTTCCAGCAGGATAACGCACCATGTTTAAAAGCTCAAATCATCTCAAACTGGTTTCTTGAACATGACATTGAGTTCATTGTAGTCAAATGGCTTCCACAGTCACCAGATCTCAATTCAACAGAGCACGAGCTGATGGGTTCCAAGATTGCTGGACTGTGAACATAGCTGCACACTTGATGGGATTCATTTAGAGTTTGTTTTACATGCCCTGTTTGACATTTTATATGAATAGGACATAACCCTTACAGAGTCATAATCTGTATCTTTTATAAAGTATGTGCCTACAAAGTGGGACTGTACAGTGAGTAAACAAGAAATCTAGACACATTTTTAAAAGGAATCCAATATATAAATATGAGGGGTGAACCCACAGTACTCCCAGAGTATTGAGCTGAAGTGTGAAAATTTCAGGAGGAAAACTAAGAGCTCTGTTAACACCCAGCTCACACAGGATCTGATGTGGAGTGACTCATAAGATTGCTGAGGACATCATCATTGATCTTAAAGAAGGTGAAGTATCAGAGTACACTTGACTTGTTACGTTGTCTGGTGTGACATGGAGGCGCTGTCCCTCAGAACCTGAAGTACTGACAAAAACTAGCTGTAACAAAATTGAGATACTCAGATTTTGAGGACCACTCGGTTAGTTTCTGCAACCACAGCCTCTTTCTCCCTGTACTGTAGGATGTCATGTTAATAAAGCAGATAACAGAGTAATAATTCACTGTAACAATGACTATAAAGAACGGCTAATGAGCATTTAAGCCACACAGGGGGCCAGTTTCACCAGTTTTCAAAGTGCTCTACTGAGGGAGCTTTGATGGAGTCTCGATGATCAGAGTTCTGCCCTATTCAATCTGAAAACACCATCATGAGACTGACTCATGAGACCCGCAGACTCTGTCTTCACTCCATGAAGACAAAACTCATTCTGCCACCTGGAGTCTTTGTGAAGTCCAATTGCTGCATCACACCCTGATGTAAACAAGTACAGTATGTGATGGACATATGAAAGAATGCTGATGTCTAAAGATGAAGAGATTAAAATCAGAGGTTGCTTTCCTGATTTAAAGGATTCTTATCACCACATCTCCAAAGATTTTTTTTTCCTTCTGTGGGATCTTAGAGGCAATATTAAAGGGGCGGTGTACTCATTTTAAACATGCAGCTTGTGTAATGTCACAATAAGTACTACACAGCACCTGTGGCTCTTGAGGGAGCTCTCATAGCTTTGACATAATACCCATAATGATGTCTTCAGGGTATCTCAGCTTCAGCTTGTGACTTAAAGCAGCTATGATCAATAATTTCATTTTAACCATGGAGCACATGCCTACTTGTACGAGAAAGGGTTCACTCAAAGAGATCAGATCACAAACTATTATCTCTGCATTTTCACCAACCTCATGCTTTTTTTTTTAGCAGTATCAGGCAGCTGTTTCTTTTCTTTTTCTTTCTTTTCTTCTTTTTTTTGTAAAAACCTCTAAAAACCCAGTTTTTGCCCATCACCAAATGACAGACAAAGCTAGAGACGAGCTGGTGAACAGACAGTAACCACAGCAGGGGATTGCTTAAGTTGCCACTGCTTGGAGGTGCTGCCGCAGTTGTTGCTGTATTTATGTAGACTACATCTAAATACATAGCTTTCTTATCATGTGTGGCACGGCAAGCTTATTCATATGGACCTTTAGAGTGTCACAGTACTTAGCAATCATCCCTCTGTCCTTCCAAAATAAGGGATATAGGCATTTCCTTTGAATTCTATCTCTGAACCCAATATTTCAGTATGTTAATTTCTGTATTATTAATGTTAGGAGTGTGAAACACCATACGTTATTGTGCCTACTTGCAACAAATGTATTCAGGCATTGTCATTTAAATGTAGCTAATTAACCAGTACAATAAATGCGATGTAAATTTCTAATAAACATTCAGGTTTCAACCTAATTTAACCCGAAGAAGTCCCATACTGAGTAAAGCATATAGATCATAATTATCATACAACAACTCCCGTGCTTACTATCAAAACACAGTTCTTATGGAGGTTATTGTAGAGGAACCTACTTGTAGTTACAGCTCTAATTCTTGTACAATATAGTGACGCAGATTAAAACATTCATTAGTGCTTTATAATGACCAATAAAGGGCCAAAAGTGGTACTAAGTTACAGCTGTTCTTTGCAGAGTTTGTACCTGGGTATTGTACTGATAATATTTTAGCTATTTTCAGGACATTTTGGGAATCTCATTGTTAGTGTCACTGACTAGCTCAGCATATGAATTTGGACATCATCAAACCTCCCGAAATTCTGGCTAGACATGATAACACAGAGTTTTCCAAAATGAAAGTGAAAACAAATTTGCAGTATACCAACACTGAGAGAAGCTAAATTAAAGCTTTTAATTATGTGTTATGATTTTAAAAAAAGGGACTTTTGGTGATGATTTTACCCACTCATTAAAACACTAGAGGGATTGTATTAAAGAGTTTGTGTGCAAATATGCAGACGTTAGGTACCCAGTTGGTGTTATGTGTCAGTCTCTGGATCAGATTTCTGTGAAACATACTGTGGCAGCATTTCAGCTCCAAAGCATGAAGAAAGGGCATGAAAGATAGATATTAAGATCTTTGAATATAAACTTATCAAAAGTAAGGAAATTTCTGTTTGGTTAATTATTTCTTTGTTGTAACAATGCTTCTTGGCAATAAATCTCATACTGTTGGAAAGCCTGTTTATTTCCCTTTAAATGGTGCCACATTTGTAAGGAAAATTCATTTGTGGGTTCAGCAGTAGAGTTGAGTATGTGGGTTGCACCCATGAAGAACTTGCCAAATCTTCTCTGCCAATGCCAGAATGCTCCAGAATTTGGGAGTGGAGAGGATGGAATGGCCTGCCTGCAGTCCTGACCCCATCCCAACCCCATTGAACACTTGTGGGATCAGCTTGGGCATGCTGTTTGTGCCCAACTAACAAACACAACCACATTGGCTCACTGCAAATGCTGATTGAAGAACGGGATGCCATCCCACAGCAGTGTGTGACCAAGCTGGTGACCAGCATGAGGAGGAGGTGCCAGACTGTTGTGGCTGTGTATGGTTCTTCCACATGCTACTGAGGCCCCTGTTTGTTAAATGACTAAATTGTTGAATTGCCAATATGTCTTATTTCTTCAGGCTTCAATCATCCAATCCAATAAATAACACCAAACAAGAGTCAATCACATACTCAGCTGTTCAACCCACAAATGCATTTTCCTTACAAATGTGGCACCATTTAAAGGGAAATAAACAGGCTTTCCAACAGTATGAGATTTATTGCCAAGAAGCATTATTACAACAAAGAAATAATTGACAAAACACACATTTCCTTACTTTTTGTATGTATATGTATTTGTGACATGGCACATTATCCTGCAGGAAGCAGCCATCAGATGATGGGTACGTTGTGGTCATAAAGGGAAGGACATGGTCAGCAACAATACTCAGGTGAGCTGTGGTGTTTAAACAAGTGGCCCAAGGGGCCCAAAGTGTACTAAGAAAATATCCCCCACACCATTACACCAGTACAACCAGCCTGAACCATTGATTCATGCTTTTGTTTTGTTTATGTCTGACTCTACCATCTGCAGCAGCTTCATCAGACCAGGTAATGTATTTGCAATCTTCTATTGTCCAATTTTGGTGAGCCTATGCAAACTGTAACCTCAGTTTCTTTTTCTCATCTGACAGGAGTGGCACCCAGTATGGTCTTCAATTCAATTTGGTTCAATTTTATTTATATAGCGCCAAATCACAACAACAGTCGCCTCAAGGCACTTTATATTTTAGGGTAAAGACCCTACACTATTAGACAGAAAACCCCAACAGTCAGCCGACCCCCTATGAGCAAGCACTTGGCAAC
>VUQI01055896.1:18549-32043 GCA_015106735.1 Paratilapia polleni | reverse complement strand
ATAAAAAAAATTAATAAAAAAAAAAAAAGAGGGATAAGGAAAAAAAAAAAAAAAAAAAAAAAAAAAAAAAAAAAAGAGTTTTTATCCAAGAAATTATGGACCTAATTGTGTTTGTGTGTTAGTGTTTCTGCTGTTGTTGCACTTTATCTTTCATATGTTGCCTGTTGTAACTAGAGAGACAGGAAATAAATAATTACATTTACCCAAGCATTATACTGAAAGACAGTTTTGAGTTTTGAGTTTTGAGCTTCAATTCTAACACATGAATTTTATCCACTTTGCTTTGCTAGTTGTGGGCAGACAAAAAAAAAGAGAGACTTGGCACCACCTCGACCAACAGCAATAATTTAAAAAAAAAGTCTAGTATTTATGATAAATTAATGGCTCATTAATTGAATACTTCATGCCTTTATGTTTGACACATGAAGTATGTTTTTATATTTACAGGTAAAACTAGCAAATATTCTGTACTTTCACTTGTAATGAAACACTATAAATTTCTGAGTGTTAATTATTTTCATTTGAAGAATGTTATTTGTGGACTCTTTCTACCATTAAATCCTTATTAATGAAAAATAAAACTGAATTTGAAATTTTACCCAAGCCTACAGAGTAATCAAAAGTGCGGGAGAAATAAACAACAGAAGAGCTTCCATCAAATATTTATCTGACATTATTTTACTTCTGTTAACATTCAGGGTTCATACTGGGCCATAGACACCAATCCTAAAGAAGACACAGTACCCAGCAGGCCAAAGAAGAGACCACGCTCTGGAGAACGGGTAAGTACTGTATTAATTTTGTATAATCCTGTTTTTGTACCATAGAGCTTGTTGGTTTAAAAGTCTTAATGTTGTGGTACAACTGACATCTTTAAGGACTTATTTCTTCACATATTCTTAAACCTGTGACCCTTTTAAGATATCTTTTAAGATTTTGATATATAATACCAAAGTTAAATGAAATCAAAGGAGCAGAAACTGTGATTTTGCTGACAATGTCAGCATTGTCTTAAAAGGTCTGAGAAGTATATGAGCAGAAAAACAAGAGATTTGAAAAAAGCTGCTCCGTACACCTGAGGTGCTACAGAAATGCGTGAACAGATTAACAATCTTTCTCCTGTTCCCATGTTATAATGATGCCTGGAAAGACTAGCACACCAATAATGTGCCTTTAACCCAAACAATGAGAATAAGAGCCGACAGCAATGCTAATGGCTCTGAGAAACTTGACTTTTGTTTGGCTTGTTAGGAAGCTAATATCAGCTAATTTGCACTAAACACAAAAGCACAGCTAAAGCTGGTATTGTGGCTGTTTTCTGACCACATGATAGCACATCATGAGGGTCAAAAGATCACCAAATGTCAGATATGGGAAAATATCATGACAATCCATCAGGTTGTTGTTCAGACATTTCACTCAAAACCACACCTGACTGAAAGGTCAGTGGATCATCACAGCCAGCGGACTTCAACATCTGGTGACCATGAATCACACTGGGAAAAACGCTGCACAGTATCTTAAAGACTACAACATGTGGATTATCTTATCATTTGCTTGCTTTACCTCCTCCTATATGCAGCCGGAGGTATATTTTCACCCTTCAAGTCAATTTTCTTCTTTTTTTGTGCTCATAGCTACAGTGATTGTGTGCTGTACCTGAATACCTCGTGTGTAGACACAGATGGAGGACTATAGCTGCTGAGTGGACACGGTGTAACACCTTGTCTACACAGGAGACACAGCATGAGCTGCATATTAGATGTAGCAGTATTAGTCAAAAATGTATAAAAAAAAACACAATTTTTGTGTAATTATTACATTTTAAAGCCACAAAGGTACCACACATTATGCACCTTTTTCCTGGCTGGGTTATTCTTGCTGCACACTATTTGATTGTTATCGACTAAGTTATTACTGGACTCGCTCGTACAAGAGAATGCCCGATCACCTTCTGCATGTGCCTTCTTTGTAACAGAACCAGAGCCTATGGTCACAATTAAACAACTTTTTTGATATTCATCCATGTTAACCAGAGGCTCTTGGATTTGCAATTTTCAGGATGCCACACAAACAGCAGGAACAAGCTACAGGATAGATGTGAGAATACAGAAGTAGGAATGAAAATTGGTTTTGGGAAATTGATTGACAGCAGCTGAGGCTATAAATATATGTAACCCTGCATCAACTCGGCAGAATGCGGCTGGTGTGCAGTCATTAACCTGGGGATGTGAATATAAAAGCAGTGCAGAGTGAGCTCCATCATGTATTTCAAGTCTTGTTTCACCACTGTCTGCCATCATCTCTGTTGTTTTGACTCTGTCTACAGTATATGTATTTTGATGTCTGTTTTCTTTGCAGCTGATTAGCACACTCATAAACTAGTGCTAGGGTTAATAGCCAAAATTTTAATACTGCTCAGATTCAGTATTCAGCACATTAAACAGATTGAATTCCTCTCTGATTATTACCTCAGCAGCTTAAATGAACTGCGCTCCCCCAACAAGGGGATGCGTACCATAAAACTGCTGCTGTACTAAACAAAGACTTTGAGTCTTGTCTTTAATAAGGTTAAAAAAATTCTAAACATAGTTAACAAATTTTTAAAAAATAAATAAAATGCTGTTATTCAGCGATATGAGAATTGTTGACATCCGGTATCAGTGCTAGTCTTCAGATAACATGGCATTACTTCCCCCAGCCAAAATTGAGCCACCAATTAGTGTAATCGGCTGGTGTAGTGGACCAAGCAAAAAATGTCCTGAAGTCTGTTTCATAGGACGTTTAACTCCAGTATACAGATACATATTGCATTCAGTAGCTCATTGTATTCAGCAGCTGGCCCACTGAGATTTTTCTGAATGTAGGCCCGACTATGCTGTTGCATTAAAGAAAACATGCAATCTTTTATCACGATCATCTGTCTTCCTTTCTCATCCAGCATCTCTCTGACTGTTTGTGCATCTTGATCGTTATCTTTCCGTTCATCCGCCACTCTCCCTCTCTGTCTCTCCCTCTCTGCCCACATTTCTGCTTTAGCCGTCTCCTCTCCAGGGAACTTAGGCAGGCGTGGAGCAGCAAAGTGCACAATCACTGTTGCTCATCGGAGAAGGAATTGAGGTAAAAGAGACAGATGGGGTTGTGGAGGTGCAAAAAGGGGAAGAGTAGGAAAGAAGTGTGAGGGAAAGGTTGCAGAAAGAAAGAGGGGGGAAAAGACATCAAGGTAGCGGGAGGAAATAGTCAAGTTTCAGGGAAGGAAAAATAGGTAAGAGGAGTAAGAGGCAAGAGGAGGGAGGAGGGAAAGTGTTCTAGGCTTGTGTTCCAGTTAATTACCACAGAAGGCCCCGGGACTGCCGTTAGACATATTTTCTTCACCAACGATTTTTTTTTTTTATTACAAACATTAATTAATTCAGAGCCTTGTCATCTCGTCTTACATGGATGGGCCCTTCGACCCCTTTTCTTACGCCTCACTTGCACTGCTGGCAGACACACTGTGGGCTGCCACATGGGCTAAGGAGAGACAGGGAGGTTTTAAGTGCTAAGATTTATGGCGGTATTACCATCTGAAAAAAAGGTGGGCTAAAGACATCTTACTGTGTTTATTGGGATTTTGTTGCACCTCGGCTACACGGTCAAATATTTTAAGTTGGCAGCCAGGCTAAACGTCAACCTCATAAACGCATTGTATAAATGTGTAGACAGGCAGTGTACGTGTAGTTTAGTACCTGTGTCTCCAGTGCCCTTAGCATAATCACTCTCTTTCATTTGTGGTAGATGCCTCTCCATTTGCCTGTCTGTCTGTCTGCTCGTCTATCACCACTCAATTATCTCCCTGCCTATTCTTCTATTCTCCTCTTCTTCCACAAGCTTTCCTTACGCCTCTCTTCACCTCTCCCTTGTCTTCTTTTTAAGTGCCTCCACCAGGGAACCGACAACCCGTTTCGCTGGGAGTTTATCATAAATTAAAGACTGCATTGTTACCAACCAATCCTCTTACTGTAAGCAGTTTGGGAAGGCAGGCAAGCTGTCTTGAACCCTGAAAGGAGTCAGACAAGGAGGAAAAAAAAATCTTCCCCATTTTTCTTTTTTTTCTTCTTCTTCTTCATTTGGCAGGCATCAATTTAGCCCCTCATCGATCTTTGAATAGTTCCTCATGTCCTCACACTCAGTTAACCCTACTTTAGCTCTTTGTGAGGACAGCAGAAAATGAACTGCTGCTGAATACATTATAGATACATAAATAATGCATGAGGATGGCTTGATTCATCTTATCAAGTGCAAGTGATGTGTCCACTTTCCAGGCTGTTTAAGTGTCCAGCAATTTAAATGAAGCGCACCTCGACTAGTTCACACAGTGTGAGCCTGGGGCGTGATGGTGATTCAGGAGGCTCACTGAAGAATCATGAACTTGCAGCACACTCAAATTTCTCATAACCTTTGTCACATTTCATTTCCATCCTCATTTTCAGACTCCTCTGGATATTTGCAATCAGTGGAGAGCATATATGAAATATTTCTGCATAATAATTAACAAGCAAGACTCACAGTTACTGCTTAAAAAATATTTGTGTATCTATTCAGATGCAACCACACTCAACTCCATATGAGAATAAAAAAGCTACATGCTATTCACTGCTTTAACCCAGATATGGCATCACTAAAGACAACAAAAAATACATCATAACCTTTCAGCATGCTGTAATTCAAGTGGTTTAAGTTAAAGTTGCCCAATCACAGGTCCTTTCCTATAAAGTTTCGTGATGTTATGGCTTCATTTATGGCTTATACCAGAGTTCAGCCAGAACTGTCGAACAAATGCCATGCTCATTCAAATTATGGATACAGCAAGAAAGCAGGTACGCTCACCTACATCTTTACTAAAATAATGAAGAGATATACCTGCCACAACACAGTTAAAACTGTTGTGAACCTCAACTGTGCGCTTCTATCAGTGCAACAACCTGATTGGCTGTATTTTTAGTTTCGCCTGTTATAAAACAGATGACTCTTTGGGAAAAGGGGGGACGACAGAATTCTTGCATAGATTTTTATTCAGAATTTTTTAAGTGCCATGTCTCCACCTTATAATGTCACTGTCCTTATGTAGCTTTCCCATTTCTGTTCTAACCTGCCCCCAAAAGATGATCACATGCTAAAAATAAGCCAGACCTCACTCCCCTATGTAAAAGTTGTCTGCTAAACCCATTGCACCAACACTTCTTGCTTCCTTTGTGGACTTTTTTTTGCTCTTGAGACTAGTCACCTGGTCCAGGTCAGAAAATACATAATTAGCCAAAGTCTCTTGCCAGGGGCAGATTTTGAGTTTAGTATTTGTAGGAATCCAATTCCCTCTCAGATCTCTTCATTTACAATATCCTGCAAGGTTGATGTGGCTTTTCTTTGTCCAGTGACACCCCATAGCCAAACACCCAGGTTCACTTTTTAGTAGAGATGCACCAATTGCAATTTTCTTGACTGATTCCAATTTCTGATTTTTTTTTCTAAGTGTGACCTGCTGATACCAATTTTTGACAATTCTGATTTTCTTTCTTTACAAAAATAAACTTTTCTTCAAAGCAAAATATTATTGTCACAATAACTGCAGTTAGTTACAGGATCTTCTCTCACTGAAACAACTGAAAATAAAATGGTCTGCTACTGGAAAGAGGTACAAATAATTGAAAATTAGTTGATGTACATCCACCTTTACCTGACATATTTCACCTTACCAAACAAAAACTGGTGCAGATTTATATAACAAAACAAATGTCAGGTACTTACATAATTTTTCAGTATGTTTATAAGCATAACATAACATTTTTCACGTCTCCATAATTTTCCTTGTAACTGCTTTGATCCTTTGCTCATACCGAGGCTCATGGCTTGTGGCTGGTTCTGAGCTCTGGATAGCTTTAGCTTTAGCCACTTTTCCTTTGTTAGCTTCTTTCAAATGTCCATGTTCAGCTGGGTGAGGGTGATTTAAGTGTCTGATTAGATTTGTTGCTACCAACATTTTTGTGGTGGCCCCCCTGCGGTTTTCTTTGGCAAACGCTGTGTCTTCACTCACAGTAAAGAGCTTTCACACTAACGAAATGTTAGCGTGTGGCAGTGAGAGTGTGTGCAACTATTTGCCTGCACCGCTGTGCGCATGTTGCGCATGCATGAAATGGACAAACTTGTAAATGGACACATGAGCAGATGATCAACGGTCAGGGCCGAGAGTCCCTGGCCGGTCAGTGGGGTGCATCTCTACTTTCTAGTAATTGACATTATTGCCCTTAGCTTTATAGCCTAGAGATTTATTAATGGAATATGATCAATTAAGTGTGTGAAAAGTTTATACGGGTGTATATCAGGTAATCGGTGAGGTATTTGCTGCATAGTGGTTTTTATTTGTCTTCTAGTTTTCACCACATTAAAGTCATAAGGAAACAAGAAAAGTAATGTTTGCTACTTGATTGTTTTTATCATATTTGCTGTAAATGTAATCAATCCCCCTGGAGTTTAAGAAATCACTGATTTGAATCAATGTACTGAGCTTATTATCATAGCTACAGTCATATCAATACAAACAGCTGGAATTTGGCCACAGATGGCAGTGAATCACAGTGGAATAAACACAAACTTCTCATAGTCAGAAAAGACCCGCAGGTGAGGAGACATCACACACATTATTATTTTATTATTTTTTAAGCACTAAAAAAGACCTTAAGAAATTGATTGTACCAGTTTACCAAGGTCAGTTACTCCTGTGTTAGAGACAAATTTGTGAAGTTAGTTGATGAATCTATTTGAAACTATTCGTGGCAGTATTTTTTAAAGCATCCTCACTTTTAGTGTCTAAAGCCACTGTTTAAGACTCATTTTTCCTTCAGTTGGAGACATTAGGTAGCTCATCTTTTATAAGCCATTTTCACAACAGACTTTAAGGTTTGTCATTGTAAAAAAACAAACAAAAAAAATCCACGTTATTAATAAAAGTATCTAGTGTTTGATTGCGTTTGTGTGGCCAGTAATGCGAGGATACTGAAGCTCAAGCAACATTTATGAAGATGTTTTTTCTATCCATAGATCCCTCTCACTCACTGTCCTGTTCTTGCAGGCATCAACTCCTTACAGTCTGGAGTCCGAGTCTCTGAGAATGGATTGCATCATGTCTGGAGGGGCGTCCCCAACTCTGGCCATCAATGCAGTAACCAACAAGGTAGGACACCAACTACACAATTACAGAAGATATGAAAAGGTATGCTTCTGTCAGTACAAGAGAAGCCAGAATTCATCAGCTGTTGCAATAGAAGATAGAGCAGTGCAGGCATACAAAGTTCATTTGACCACACATGTATCTTCCATTCTCACTTTTGTTACAGTCAAGATGTTGGATGGTAATTTTTGACTCCTTGCTGACTTTTCAAATAACTTTTGCCTTAAAAATACTGCAGTAAAGTAAGAGTTCCAACTTATAGGTAAAAGAAGTTAAGTAACTTAAAGTATTAGATCTTGTAATTAGTTATGTGGAGAAACCAGACCAGCATTCAGCATTTTGTGATTCTCATTTTAGAAAGTGCTTTTCTTCCATTTTGCAGGTTCAACAAGTTCAAATAGGGATCTAGCTGAGGGAGCAGCAATCAGATTCAACACCAAATGCCAAGAAATGGCAAATAGTCATAAAAACAAGAAAAATCAATGTGGCTCATTGTTTGTCATTGTTCATTTCAACATGAGTTAATGAGGCTTGGTTCACTTGTTAGAGTAATATTATCTATGGCTACTTATTGAACATAACAAAAGTATTTCAAAAGGTTAGTGGGGGGTCAGAGGAGATCACAAATTAATTTGTAGTTGTCACAGTTCAGGAAAAGGACCCAAATGCAGGACTCTGAGGCAGACTAAATAAACCAAAACCTAACATCCACATGTTATATAATATTATGAGATAATCAGGGAGAGTGGAAACACCTTGGGAACTACACACAGCAGAAACCAGTCAAGATGACAAAACAAGGGGAAGTAAAACTACAGGCAAGACACAAGAGATGACAGACTATCAAAATAAAACAGGAAGTAACATAAAGAAATGCCTAACAGAGATTAGGACTTGGTGACAAGATACAATGAGACACTGGTGAGGCTAGTCTAAATCTGAACACAAAGAAGGAGATATAAATAACAACTCTAAACATCAACAAATACCAGAGTACAAAAATAACAAGAACTAAGCACAGAAGCATTACTATAATTGCAAAAATAAAGAAAAAAAAAACTGAAAGCTATACTCTAAGAACTCTAAACATCAAAACTCACAGATTACAACCAAGATTACAAGATTACAACCGAGAGTGCTTAATAATAGACCAGAATTCAGACCCCCCCCCCAAAAAAAGTCCAAAATCCTGGTCCATGACAGTAGTTTTGAAGATAAGATTCTCTGGAGTGGGTGGGCCATGACAGGTTCATACAAAGCTTTTAAACATTGTAGTAAAAAACTTCAGAATGATCATACTTAGTTGGCATTTATATGTATGAATATTGATTTCTTAGTAATGTGCAATCATTAGTCATTTGTACTTGCTGCTTAGAAAAAACGTGTCGAACTTTGCCACAGCATATTTATAGTAAGACATAACTGCAGCAGAAGAACTCTCTGTTTTTCTTTTCCACCTCTCTTTAGCGGCTGGGACTGCTTAGTCTTAAGTCTTCAGTTTTAACACACAACCTTATGCAACACACATACACATACACACAAACATTCTGCATTAACACTAAACTGTGTGTGACCGTCTATACGAGGGTCAGAGATCAAGCAGCGACCGGGACCTCTGACACCTGTCTGATCTGGCACACACACACACATACACACACACACACAC
Source organism: Paratilapia polleni (assembly GCA_015106735.1). NCBI lineage: Eukaryota > Metazoa > Chordata > Actinopteri > Cichliformes > Cichlidae > Paratilapia > Paratilapia polleni. The sequence goes on along the minus strand of VUQI01055896.1, from coordinate 23,173 downwards.
ACACACACACACATAGTGATTATGTGTGGTAGGTGACCCCTTCGTCTGACCCCAACCAAAGAGAAGATTTGTCCCATAGCAGCTCACAGTACTCTGTTTGTTCTGGATGTGATTTGAAGGTCTGGACTTTGCAGCACGTTACAGTTTTCCATTCTGCACTTTTAACAGACCCTGACTCATACTTCCCAGAATTTGTCAATATGAGACACTAGGATGAGAATTTTTCAGCACTTATTAGATTATTCTTATCAGCATTGTAGCCAAGTACTCTCGCAGTTTTAATTATTACTTGTTCAGTGAAGATATCTAGAATGTGCTTGGTTTCATATGATTGTAAGTTTATTATATCTAGAATTCAGTCTTTTTCTCTGAGAAACAGTAAACAACAGAGTGCAGTGGGTTAACTTGCCTACCTGTAAAAGTGGATACTGTGGCAGATCCTTCACATTTTCCACCATCATTGTTATAACAATGCCGTTAATAACATTATTAAGCAACGATGCAAAAGGTTTTCCAGTTTTATTAGATAATCACTAACACAAAACAAGAACAGCGCTTCACAAGCAGCCAACTTGATGCCGATCATCAAGCGATTATTGTTGCAACAGTTTGGTGTGTCACTCAAGCAGCAGGTGGAGAAACAAAAGGATTTTCTTTTCTTTTTTTTTCATTTGCTTTAAACATGTCAGGTTGCACTCATTCTGTGTTACTCCAGGAAAGACTAAAACTTGACTTGTCTCAGACAGCACTATACATTTTGAAACAATGATTCAGAGTAAGGAGACCTTGATGATAATGATGCTGATGCCAACGTCAATGACATCCACCCACATCCACACAGGTGGCGTCCTGCAGGCACAGCAGTGCGTCAGAGCTTCTTCTATAACACATTTGCTCACTGGTATTCTGTTTGCATTGGAGAAAGTCTGCACTATTGAAAAAGGACATTCCTATAATTTGATGCTAGGAATTTAGGATGGCAGGAAAAATTTCCTCAAGAAGGATTTTTATAGTCGTCATTACATTGAGATACTGTAATGTTTGTATATGAATTCCTTGTAATTTAAAGTCTGAAAAGAACAAGTAATTTCATGATGTGTTCTGTCATGATCACTCTTTTGGTTCTTTGCTCCTACGTAGATGTCAACCTAAAATACCTCATTAAGCATATAAAAATATCTTTGTTACTTTAGTTTCATATCAAGGAGCATTAAACTTTCACCCATTGTTGGTATTACCAAAGCTATTCAAACAGAAACAGTTCAGGATTAACACTTAAACTCACTCCTCAATAACACTTCTTTTTTTTTTTGCCACTACAAGATGTTCTGCAGTGTAGAGCACTGCCCCAGAGAGCCTTTAATGTTGTCTCACCCGAAGGCTGTATTTTCACATTTGACTATACAATTAAATGTTGCCTGGAGGTAATGTTGGCGCTGTGCTTCACAAGTCCTGACAGTCAAATAAAACAAGAGAAACATGATTCAGCATAATCCTGAGGCATTGCTCTTGAACGCTTTGTGATCTGCCGCAACAAAACAATATACAGTAAAGTTACTCCAAAGCATAAATTGTGTCTTTATTTAATCAAAATCAACAAGTTCAAGGGGAAAAAACATCACAATCTCAGGGTCAGTGATTTTTACACAGCAGAAGGACTAATTTACATAGATGAGAACTAATATTCCCATATTTTCTCATAAATTGTTCCGTCAGTTAATGGTGCATGGGTAACTTCTTGAGCGGGGCAGCACTCACGTCACTCTGAATATGTACTGGCATACGAATAAAATGAGGGAGAGTAACAAAATAGGCAACAAGGAACAATAAAATCATGAATCACTGCCTTTGAAGGAGTTTAAATGGCGCATTGGCTCCAAATGTTGCCTGTATAACAGCCTTTATTGTCATATTAACATCAATCCTGTGTGTATGTGTGTAGGTAGCACTGTACAACCATGAGGCAGAAGGCAGTGAGAGTCCTGGGAGTCTGGGCGGCAGCCTTAGCAACAGTCTTTCAGAGCAGAGTTTGGCATCCGTCAACCTCAACAACCGGAGCACTGCGGTCAGCAGCAGCAGCAATGTACACGGCTACACACCAGTAAGACCTTTTCTTTGTTTTGGGTGATTGATGCAGAACAGTTTTACTTTTCTCATGATAATTTCCACTTGGAATACATGTTGACCTGAAGCTGTCCAGACTTGGTGTCTTTTTAGAGGACCACGGTTTCCCTTCCTTTTCTTCTGGTTTTTCTTTCCCAGCTGACAAATTTTAAACAGCCAGCATTAAAACTATTTTTATATGTTCTGTGTTTCCTGGATTCACTTGAAATAATCTGGATGATTCAGACACTGGTCGAGACACCAGATCAGTACAGAAGGTGTCTGCTGCACCCTTAGCAGACTGAGGAGGTGGTAACCAGCTAACGACATGTACGCTGGATCTACAGTACACTTCTCACACTCATTTTGTATTTGATGTTCAGATTGTGCAGCCAAATATATTTTTACTCGTCTTTAGCAGAGCACATTCATTGTGCATAGAGGATATGCATTATTTTGCGGTGATAGAGTTAAGCAGATGACAACAGACACATTCTTTTTTTTAATTATGCCCAATTGTGCTCACTTACTAAATAAATAAATGTTAAATATATGATTGTTTTATTGTTGTGTTACTTTGACATGCATAGAAAGAATCAAATGGGCAACTTCGGTCATTGCTTCCTATGTGGAGAATTTATTTGTGCTCAAACAAGTCAAGCTGACCCAATCCAAAGAGACTTTTATCATTTCTTTCTTCCATAGGTATGGAAATGCAATTCAGAGTGCAGATTGATTGAAAACTCAGTTGCTTGTTGTTGAACATTGCATTCATATGCACTGATTATTTAGCTTGTGAATTGAATTTTGTTTTGCCTCAGACTATCAATACTCTTTGCAGCCCTCACACCCCTAAGGGCTGAACACCACAAAATAAATTCCAAACCTGTGGGAAATGCTTTGATAGAAGCTTGCTTCTGTCATGCAAAACAAAAAAACAAAAAAAAAAAACCCAGCAAGAAACAAGTTCATCTTTGTTGTTTCTGCTGTTTTTAGACAAGTGACCATTTCTGTGTGTATGTGTATGTATTTTGAAAATTATTTAATACTCCTGAACTGCTTTGCAAGGTTTTTATTAGCCTCTGAAAGCTGTTCACTCCAAACCTTTTCGACTTCAGACGGGGGGTGTCTGTGTGTACATTTCTATAAAGCTCCCAACACGACAATCTGACATTCACACCCACTTAACACTCTGATTGGCCAGCTGTGCAGAGGTGAGAAAGGAGCTAAGGACTGTACTTCCCTCTCTAGCTTTTTTTGTTTGCTATGTAACTACAGTACTGTGCAAAAGTCTTGAGTCACCCCTCATATAAAATATAAAAATTATATTTTGCTTCCAAGAAGCTAGACTTTCTTGTAATTTTTTTATTTACTCAAGGCTTTCTGAAGGTCTTTCAAAGTTTTTCTTTGGACATTGGCTGCTTTTTCACTCGTTTTCAGTCCAGTCCTTGTACCTGATCATTTTCAGAAGAATGTTTTTTTTTTTTTGTTTGTGAAGCCACTTAACACTGACCTATGAATCATTCAAGCATAAAAAAGACACCTAACTGAAGTGTTGTGTCTACACATAACAGACAACTTAGCAAAGAAGCAATTTTAAATTGTATCATTAGGCTCTTTGTTACTAGCAGCCTGTCACAAAAATACATAATTTGTTCCCATTTTAGCATGGTGTGCAGTGTGTCCTTAAAAAAATCTGAGGAAACTGGACAAGTGGAGGACAAAAGAAGAACTGGCAAGCTTAAAAAACGATCTACAGCAGATGAACAGTATCTGAAAGTCATGCCCTTAAGAAATAGGAAGAAAATCCAGCAAAGACCTGACACAGAACCTGCATCTGGCCTTTCTGTTGATCTGCTATTATTCGCCAAAGCTTCACCAGAATTGGTCTCAGTAGAAGGTGGCTGTCAAGAAGCCATTCTTAAAGAGGGAAAATGGGGAGAAAAGGCTGAGCTATGCCAAATTACACAAGAACTGGACTGAAAATCAGTGGCAACAGGTGTTATGGAGGTTTTGGTTCAAATTGTCGTCAATGTGTACGGAGGATGTCAGTAGAGAGGTACAACAGTGAGTGTCTACAGCCATCTGTAAAACACAGTAGATGACTTCAGGCTGTGTTGAAGAATAAAAGTGGTCATACCAAATATTGACTTTCAAGCTCGTTAGAATTGCACAAACTCTGGTTTTGCCTTATATACTGAATTTACATTTATGTGTGCACATTTCAATAATTCGCTGCACCTATTTCTCATTTTTCTAGCAAAATATAAAGACATGAGGGGTGGCTCAAGACTTTTGCACAGTACTGTATTTATGGCCAGTTTTAATAATATGAATGTCTTCTGGGTGGGATGGAGTGAAAAAGTGCATTGCCATCCCCATCTTTAAATGACATCACACAACCATCAAACCCACCTTTTCACTTCAGCTTTCAGAGGGGCCATTTGGATTAGGTATTAGATTCCCAACAGGGGAACAGACTACACATTACCAACTAGACAGAGGTAACCAGTACCCCCCC
>VUQI01055896.1:0-18529 GCA_015106735.1 Paratilapia polleni | reverse complement strand
CCCCCCACTTACAATGTGGACTTTTAGTAGGTTCCACACAATGTATATGCACACACAGAGGACACAGTGATGCACGTTTTAGTCGAGGTAGTCCCATGTTGTCTGCTGTTATGGTGCCTATAGTCTTGGCCAATGTAAAGTACACAAGGGACTTCGCAGGCCACTGATACACAGATTTTATCCTGGCTGTTTAAATGATTTGTCATGCTTTAAAATGAGGTCCTTTGGCTATTTCAACTGATTAGTGTTAAGTAGTGTGTCTTAGATGAGTTGCTTATTTCTGAAGGTGGGACTCCATTAGGCAACCAGTATGTCAGAACGTAAACCGTCCCATGATGTGCCATTTAGATTCAAAACAAAATATTAATGGAAGCAGTGTGGAACTGATTAGGAGTGACCTGACGCCTGAATAATTAAAGAAGCTGCTGTCAGTTTTCCTGTCACTTGTAATGGTGTATCTACAGTTGGCTGTATGCCCAAATGTTTTTGGTCTCCCCATAACCTTTATTGGTGTGCCTCAATTAGGTGAAAAACCTAGATTTATACATGAAAAGGAGCAGTTCACATGCACATTTTTTCTCTGCAGTCCTGATGTGTCAACTGTCATTTATATTTTCACCTATCTATATTCATGCTCCTATGGGATAAAGCTTTTTTGAGCAAGAAAGTGTTGACATTTTTGCTGTATGCCTTTGTAAATCTTTTTATTCTGTAAATCAATTTACTTTAGTGCAGTTACAACAGCGCTTTCCCCCATTGTGATCACTAAAGTTCCTTTTGGTCAAAGCTAAATATGCGGACTGCAGACAGACCTGCATTGTATTTGATGTATTTGTGAGAGTTTTCATGTCTGTGCCCCTTTAAACCAAATCTAATACAGCTTTAAAGGCCAGTCTCTGTTCAAAAACAAAATTACAGGAGGGCTGAAAAATCCCAACTCTTCATTATCTCTCCCTTGTAACAGCTGCTCACCTTTTTACCATCAATCACTTTTCCCTGCTCACCTACCACCTGCATTAGCAAAGGTCAGTGCAATCTCATCTCGTTAACCTCTCATTTCTAGAGGCCATCTTTTGTTTTCTTCCTCCCTGCATCGGCTCCTCCACCTTTCACCCTCCTCTTCCATCGTTTCAGACCTCATCTGCGGTCTAGTCCAGTGGGATCAGGTTTAGTTCTGACTCATTACCTGGAGCAGGTGATACCCCCCTGACTGACGGTGATTACTGGTGGCATTGCTGGCAGAAATCTCAGACACCAAGAGAGTTTATGGAAAGGCTGCCATTACTGGGTGGAGGTAGATGCGTGGGAGATGTGTCGTCGTAAGTTGGCTTATATTGGCAGAGGCACACTGATCACAGCAAATTGCTCGAGTTCTCCGGGTGGATGATGAGGAAGATGACAGCTTGGATGAAATGACGGTGGATGAAGACCGGCTGCATTCACAATATGAGGCAGATGTTTGAAGCTCTATATTTTGTTTTTGCTTTTTTGTGAAAAGAAATGAGAGGCAGCAGAGATTCCATTTTAATTGTGTGAAATTGAATTTGGTATGATCATCACTCTGAATGGCTGAACTATAAAATGATTTCTGACAGTAATTCATATAAAAAAAATAAGTGTCAAAGGCTCAAATGAAAATATAATTTAATTAATTTAAATTAAATCTTTTTATTATTGAATTTTACTTTTCTCCTAATTGAAATTCAGGTGTACTCATTTAGTACAGATAGTAGAAACAAGGAAGGCAAGAAGTTTGTTTCTAATGTGTTCTTATCGGGGTACATCGCCACGGTAACTCATGCTGCAGACCTGATCTGCTCTGGAGCAGGTTATGTTTGAGATTAGAGATCAACAGATATGAAATCACTGCCTACTGACCAATCAATTCCCCAGAAAATAGCGTCACCATTCGTGGAAGATCCCTTGGAGCTCTGTGCGCAGATAGTAGGAGAATCTAAAGTTTTTCATAGCGTCTAATGTCTTTGTCTTTCCCCAGTGATAATCAGCAAGAAATATAGATTCTTTATTTATTATGTTTTTATATTTAAACTTTAGACACCACTGGGGCTGCAGGTGAAAGAATTAAAAACTAAAACTATCTTATGCACATCTAAAGATTAATTTAAAAGAATAACTTTCCTTCCTGACTGCAAATAAGCTAAACTTTATTAATACAGTAACTCTTCCAGTCTTACTGACCAAAGTGTTTAAAGCACACACACGTTCATACAGCACTTTTAATACTAAACTTCTGCACAGCGCTTTTCCTGTTACACACACTCACACCACTGATTTCTCTGCAGCTGTGCTGCTTTCAACCTGTATTATGTTTTTAACCTCTTCAACATCATAGTGTTATCATCCTTTGTGACAGCCCCTCTGCTGCCAGTAGAAATGACCGTGTTTTTGATTGGTCAGATGCTGCCAGTCTCACTCGTTTAATGAAAGCGTGCTTGTAGCTGGATTCATAAACCCTGGGTTAACTTAGCGAGTTGATAACCACCTTCATGTGGCCGCTTACCCTGATTGCCGATGTTGGGTAAGTGAAGCCAGATAACTGGGTATGCTGAACTAGCTTCGTAGTATGGGGCCTTGCCTAACCAGGCCATGTGGCTTGTATTTTCAAGTTGAAAGTTTTTCATTCCAACTTTTTGAATTGTTTCATTCTTCACAACAACACTGTCTCCACCAAGCTGCTAATATTATCTAACCTGATGTACCTGACCTGAGGGATGTACTACGAAGCAAGCTTGACATGGCCAGGCTTTCTTTGCATTAGCTGGTTCAACGACATGTAAATCCCCACTCAGATATAACAGGTATCACAGTGGTTATAAACTTTGTTAATTCAGGCTGTCTGCTTCAGGATCTGTGCATGCTCACATAAAAAGGGGAACAGGTGATAGATATCTACAAAGAATAAGTTATAAAAATATAACAGCAAAAGGCAACGCTGGTGCTGCAAATAAGGCAGGAGATCAATGCTGCAGGGAATCGTTATTCATGTGAATTCATATGTAAATACATAGATTTTTCCAAGTAGTGAACTCTCACTGCTGGATTTTAATTTCTAATGTGACAGCTACACATTAGAGATCTAAAACTTTAAACTTGATATATTTAAATATTCAGTGTATTCAGATCTGACAGTGTCCCATAGCCTAATGAAGGACATGTGGAAATCACTTTTTGGCCAGATCAAAGTGAAATCAGTTTTACTGGTTTAATATTTATTGTGATAAATATCCTACAAATAGAGTTATAGCTGTTTTTAATCTGTTTTCTAGTAGCTACAATTCCAACTGTATAAAACTGACTTGGCAGAAGATGGGGATGAAGCATAAAAAAACATTTATTTTCTGTTTAAACTAACTGAATGCAAATTAAATCCCTGTAAATTTCGAACTGTAACTTTACTGCACAACTTGCTTCTGCTGTGTTTTATTAAGAGAATCTGTGAAAATATGGTATTTCCAGCTGTTTTTAAACTGAAACTCTGAACATAACGTGCTCCAGACCAGGTTATGTGTTCCCCATAAGTTGCTATTGTTACATAACCAGGTGAAAAGAGAGCCACCTTTGTGACACTGAAAATTCTGAATTCGAGCTTGACAATAGACAGTACAACAGAGAGACGTAGCTACCGTGACGTTACCCGTTTTGAAGCCTTGAGATGAGCGTTTTCAGCGTCGTATTCGTGGTGTTTTGAAACTGAATGTGACAAGAGAGGGGCAGGTCTGACTGTGAAACCGCACGCTCATTGGCTAACGACTTACCTATCATAATTCGTTAGCCATAGAACATACCTCGGATAATCCTCCTTTCTGAAAAAGAGTATGACCAAGATTTATGAAACGGATATAATTTTTTGTTCAAAATGAGTGACTGAGACCATTACCTCAGCAGAAAGGTGTTTACAGAGGTCAAGCCAGAAAGCCATTTCCCAGCAGACATCTGTAGGACCAGCAGTCCTTTTGTAACCACAAGTATCGCCCCCTGGTGGCTTTTAAAAATAATGCAGGTTTAAGGGCTTCACTATTCACATCTGGAAGCAATTTTTATACTGTCTATGAGCTCGACATACCTTGCTAGGCTAACCCATTGATCTCGCTCCATAGTACACACACACACACACACACACACACACACACACACCCCAGTGAATGACAGAAGCCTAACTTAGTGTCATGGCAGTACACTGTGATATGAAACAATCAGTGCACGAAATTCGATTCAGGATTAACATAAACATATCCATACAGTCCAAAGTAGCTTTTTGCGCCTCTGTTTCACATGTTGCGTTCAGATTGACCAAAACAAGTTATGTTATGTTACACTAGGAGCAGAAATCTGAATTGTAACTCCACCCCCGTGTTCAGAATTGCTGCTGTTTTGTAGCTGTGTGCTGCTGCAGGTGCTGATAAAACAAGATGGTGATGAAATACAATCCACTTAGGAGTAATCCAGTAGTTTTAAGCAGTTTCAAATGCAGTTTCCTAACAATTAAAATTAATTGAGCCTCAGTGTAATTCAAGCAGGCACAGTAATTCTTACAGTCACATATGCTGTCTAATCCTACTGTATTGGTTCTTGTCCATTGTATAACAGCAGGCAGTCCATATAAGAATTTAGAGCTCATTTTATCTTCATATGAAAATCTTAAATCTGTATACTTACCTGCTTCCATGCATTTAACTTCTTCCACCTCACTCATTTCCTTCGGTATTAGCCGTTGGGTGTTTGTTTTGTATTTTAAACACAGAATAGCGAAGATTTGTCCCAAAACATCACATGAGCACAGCCGTAGCACCCTTCTATATTGGGCATTATTATTATTCAGTAAAAGATTAAAACCTCACTTTAATTAACCAGTCATCTACCAGTGCACATAAACACATGTGCACTTGAACATACAATGCCCCATCACCTTGGTGATGATGATCTAAATCTTTCAACTGCAGTGTGAATTTGGACTTCGACTGCCATTTTTCTGCAACCAATACATTGTCTGATCTTCCTTATGCCTTTTTTAGGTCCTTTAACAATCAGTCTGTGTCTTCTTTCTGTCTGTCTTGAAGGTGAGTAGCCACTCAGAACCTTCGTCCCAGTCCTTGAGCCTCCAGCAGCCCGCCCAGCCTCCACCGCCGCCTCCTCCTCCCCCACAACCCCAGTACGGTTTACCCGTCCCTGAGTCACGGGACAAGCAGCTCTGCTTCTCGGACTTTGAGGACCTCAGTGCTTCTTTCCGCAGCCTTTACAAGTGCGTCTTTGAGCAGTCCTTCTCACAGCAAGGTGGGTGGCAGCCCTCATTTTGTATGTGGATTAGTGTGTCTGTTCATGTGTACCTGCTCAACATCTATAATAACACGTGTGTTCACGGAGAAATAAAGTAAACTTCTGTGAGGCTTCATGCACATAATTAACTGACAAGAGTAAGCTCCCCTTGAAATTCAAACAATTTAACACGGGTTTCATAGCAAGCATTCCAGTATTAACCTCCACCACACACAACTCCTACTCTGTTGTGTTTTAATAAACAAACAATCTGTTGTTCCGCATATCTGCATTTTACGGCTCGCTCAGTCAAATGAGTAAAGGCAATTAAGAGTAAGAATTCAACAGAAGGAGAAAAAAAACTCAAACACATCTGTAGTCGAGCAGAGCAAAGGGTTCTGCAGCTTTGATAGCAGCTAATTAGATTGGTTCTAAAGTTTGTGAAGCATCTCGCTAATTGCTTCCTGAAGCTTTCAGGTCACTAGGCCTCCTCCCTCTTGGACCCCCCACCATCGCACCACCCTCCTATCACCTTCCCTCTCTCGCTTTTTACTCCCGATACACATCAACAAATGTTTTGTAACCGAGGAGATTGATACGCTCTGTTGACCTCCGCAACTGCCGTCTGGATTCACCCTCTGACAAGGTCCCCTTCAATTTGTGGTCAGGGTTGTACACAGAGAACAGATAAGACAGTGAGAATATAGATGGAGGGGAAAAAAACTACACTACACAGAGATCTAAAAGGAAAATGAGGAAGAAAACAGATTTAGCGGATGCTTGAAAGGGTCCCTTAAGTGTGAGTCTTAGCAGGAAACGGTGTCAGTAGTCATTGTATTTGAGAATTTGAGTCACGGTGAGTCATCCAGACAGAGGAGCTCATCGTCTCCACAGCAAGTCCAGGACCACACACCACATTATAACTAACTCAGGCAGTGCCACCATCATACATTACAGGTCACGTTGAGGCAAAAATGAACCTTTAAAGAGTAAATTAATAAATCAGCAGCTTGTGAAATGCCATCAACTTGTGAATCAGACAAAAAAGCATCTCACTTTCCAATCTGGCTCTTAAAAATATACTCTACTTTCCCTTATGTCATATTAAAATCTTAGAGAGAAAACAGCCATGTCTAATAAATCTGAACACCTTTATTCATCCATTTAATCACACCCATGCAGTAAAACCACAGCCATGTTAAAAGCACAGTTAAAAATTTAGCTTTGATTTCCAGTAGTGTAAATACAGACGCAATGGGCATTTTCAGAAAGCACTGAATATACACACAGCAGAGGGAGTAAAGAAACTCAATCAAAAATAAACTTCAACAAGCAGGTAAAGTGCAACGACTCCCTGAACGCAGCAGTGAAAACTCACTCAATGGGATGTGCTCATCGATTTACTTACGATTTATTGGTGACAAAAAGTTCTGAAGAGATCTTGAAATGATAACCTGTGAAGCAAATAAAAGAAAAGGTCAAAATGACTCTGAAGAAAACACATATGATAGATTTAAGAATAAATGTACTGATGGGAGGTTTCTGAAGAAGGGACCGGCTATGTTCATCAACATTCAATCTTACTTGATAGTTGAACTTTGTAGACCTTGTGTACCGTCCTTGTAAGGATCTTTTACATTCAACTCAAGTTGGAGTTTAGTTCTCACAAAACCAGGAAGCAGACAACCAAGGTCCAGTTTTACGCCCGAAGAAAAGAAAACACTGCAGCATCATTTGAAAATTTAATGAGGTAGCAAACAAGATACGGCTTCTACAGTATCGATGTTGAGAAGTAAATCATAAATAGAGATAAAAGAGACTGTGTGAGTGAGCATGTGTCTGAGACATTCATGGCAAGCAAACAGGAGAGTTACTGGTCACGGTGGTGACACAGCCAGGCTGGCTCACCAAAACCTACAACCCAAATCAGAGATGATGGGTATCACAATAGTGGTTATCAACTTTCCTTGTTAACCTGGGCTTTCTCTTTCAGGCTCTGTGACTGCTCTCATAAAAGGGTGTGTTTGAAGTCTACTTAAGTCAGAGACATTATCAGAGGAACGGGGGATAGAGATCTATAAAGAATATATAAAAAGTGTAACAGCAAAAGCAAATATGGCAAGAGAGCAAGTGAAAGAAAATCGTTAATCTTGTGCATTCGTGAATATATTTTTTTTTTTACCACTCAGTGCTTGCATTTATTTCTAAAGTCACAGCTGCATACTACAGGTGTGGACCTTCAGACTTGATCCATTTAAACATTTTAGGCTACTCAGTGCATCCACCTCTGACACTGTCCCATAGCCTAGTGACAAAGATGTAGAAATCACATTAGTTTGTTGCCAGATCAAAATGAACTTAAATTTATTGATACAATATTCTTGGTGATAAATAACCTCCAAAAAAAAAAATGGATCAATTTTTTTAATCTGAGCTGCAATCCCAGCAGTGTAAAATGGACTTGGCAGCAAATTGGGACCAAGCATAAAAACATTTCTATTAATTTTCTGCATCACCAGCTGAATGCATGCAATTCCTTTGGTGGTGTTACTAATGTACGGCTCAACACGTTGCATGTATAAAACATATTCCTGCAACAGACAGTCTATAGTAGTGGTTGTGGATGGATGTTTAAACAGGAAGCTAATAGTTATAGGGTGACCTAGCCAGGCATATGGGTGGTTGAAACAACTGACTGACTGTAATTGAGAAGTGGTAAGCTGAAAGTAGTACAGATCCAGTTTAAAATGCGTTCAACAGAGCACATCTGAACATGTTGTTGAAGGAGGGTTTTTTTTTTTAGTTTATTTGATTGAGCTCTGGGAGTGAAAAAGGTTAGAAACCACCGTCTTTTCCATTGATGTATTTTTTTCCTTTTAAAGTTTCATGTGTCTTTTTTTCCTTGCAGGTTTGATGAGCATGCCCAGTGACTCAAGTCAACAGGCCCGCACCGCCTGCTCCTTCCAGCACTCTCCTGGTGCAGGAAGCAGCAGCGGCCACCACCACCAACACAACCACGGCCAGACATCGCACCACCCTCACCACGCTCACGTCTCCCCTCACTCCAGCCACAGTCAACACCAGGCACATGGTCAGCACCAACAGCACTCTGGTCATTCCCAGCAGCACTCATCTCTCTCCCACCAGCAGAGTCACACTGTACAGACCTGCCCCACAACAGGTGAGAACGCTGGTTTACCGCCAAAAGGCATTACAGTATGTAAGGGATTATAATATTTTGAACTACTGGTACACGGTATCAGGAAAAACACTGGCAGACAGCAATGCATAGACTATGACTTTTGTTACAGGGTTTGGCTAATGTTGATAGAATAATATTATGCCAATCAGAATAATATTAATAAAAAGATTATTATGTTGTGCATTGAACGCTTTAAGATTTGAATGTGAAAGCATTATGTTCACCAACACAGTAATATGGGAGTCCACCTGGTTATAGTTAATTACTCTAGGAGAGAGGTTACAAAGGCAAAAATACTCTGTGAGGTGAAAAGCAATTCATGTACTTTAAAACCCTTATCCTTAATTACCATAATTTGTTTTAAAAATTGTCCCTCTCATCACATAATTCAGTCAAATCTGCACAAATTATCTTAGAAATCACAGACAAAAGACTCTTTATATTCCAGTTTTCATCAGCATCAAGTGAGATATGTACAGGCATAGGGTACACTGCAAAAAGGAACTGCTCGTATGGTATGCTTAATGTACTTTCGAAAATGTAAGCAGCTTAAAAAGCAGCGCTCAAAGTCTTGCCTAGACTTGGTTGTCTGTGAAAGAACCATCAGCGTTTTACCTTGAAAACTCCTGCTCTAGGACATTGTTATGCCCGTTAGTTTGAAATATTTCAGCCTCATTAATGAATAACCATACTTCTTCTGGTCTGGCATGGCAAACAGCTATATTACACCAACCATGAACCTTGGTCACTATTGCTGTTCAGATCATATTGTACACAGAGTGTAAGAAAAAAAACCAGTAATCTCAGTATCCTCACAGCAAGGTCCTCGGTTCAAATCCTTAGACTGGCTGGGGCCTTTCTGCTTTCTGTGTGGAGTTTGTGTGTTCTCCCCGTGCCTGTGTGGGTTCTCTCTGGGTACTCCAGTTTCCTCCCACACATATGTATGTCAGGTTAACTGGTGATTCTGAAGTGACCGTAGGTGTGAATGTGAGCATGAATGGTTGTCTGTCTCTCTGTGTTAGCCCTGCGATAGACTGGCGCCCTGTCCAGGGTGTACACCGCCTCTCACCCTATGACAGCTCCAGCTCCCCCGCAACCCTAAAATGGATAAGCAGTTAAGAAAATGGACAGATGGATGATAATAGACATGGGTAAACTAGCAGCTAAAGAAATAATATAATTCAGTATTAATGCTTATATAGCAATTTTAAAAATCTTACTTTATCTGCTTATAATTTGAAAATTTGAAATATGGACAGCAATAAAAAAGCAAAGTTAGACTGCCTTTCTGTTTGTCTAGTGTGACAGTGATTAGCAGTGGGGGAGACTTACAAAGTTATGAAAATATGGTCTGCTGTTCCTCCAGTTCTGATGCCATGGTAGAAAAACAACATTATCAGAAGACCTCCTATAACAAGGACTCTCACCTTGGAAGCCCCAGTGCCATTTCTCCCATTTCTCTTCCTTTGTAATTGTGGTGAAAGGACCACATAAAATCTAAGGTATAGTTTCACATATAAGGATGCAGTACAGCACCAAACAATGAGTCAACATCTCGATTCCCAATGCCACATTGGTGTAAATGCAATTCACCTAACATATCAGAATAACGTGTCTCTATACACAGTCGTTGCATTTTTATTGTATTCTTTCCTCTGTAAGGTCCCAGAGTGCTTGATTTTATGAGGCTGGGCTGATACAAACAGGCTTCTCCAAAGCTTCACGAGGCTTTTCCTTCTCATATTCCCAGTCTTTGCTTTTTTTTCTTTTCTGTATCTCTGCAAGAGAGCGCTCAGGCCAGTGGAAAAGCCTATTTAGACATTATTTATCTAGGTTAGTATTCCCCACAACCAAGCTAAGGATGAATGAAAGCAACCCCTCTGTCTTTGATCCACGGCCTGAGAATATATTGTTGTTTGGTTTGTGGTGGTGGTGAAGGCACTGAAAAGAATCCTCTTCTTTCTTTTTCCTCATAAGCAGTGTTGTGCCTGGATTTATTTATTTATTTTATTTATTTTTTTGTGTAAACTCATACCACCTTGTGGCTGTTTGCAGAACTTAGAATGAGATAGATCTTTTCAATGTGAATTAGTTTACTAGCTTTAGATCATTTTACATTGTCATGCTGTTCATTATTACTGTAGCATTGATTTTCTGACTGTTTCAGTCAGAAAATCAATGATAACCAATGTTGTTAATTGATGAATCATTAAAGTCAAGAACGCCAAACATCATCTGGTTTCAGCTGCTCAAATGTGAGATTTTCCCTGTTACAAGTGAAATACTGCCAGATCCCCAAAATTCCTGCCATTATTTGGTCAGCATTTAGCTCTATTACCTCCATTTCTTAGTTGTACAATTGATACTTTAGTTCTTTATCAGTTGTCTTTTGCAACATTTGTGCATGTATTTATTTAAAGAGATGTGTGTGTGTGTGTGTGTGTGTCTGTGTGTGTGTGTGTGTGTTTTCGTGTGTGTGCTGTCTGCCAGGCATGTCATCAGACTGGTACCCCAACCTGGACTGGCTGAAGGAGAGCTGCCGCATCGCTACCAGCTACAATTGGGCTGACGTAGACCTCTCCCCATTTCAAGGTAACAAACACACACACACACACACACACACACACACACAAAACTGAGCAAATGAAATGAGCATTGATAAAGCTGTCTACTGCAGCCTGCCTAAACACAGAGAAAATTGATAAAATGCGCATGATGTCGATCAGTTGCTTTGATTAAACCATTATGATTCCTCTCTGTGCTTTCTTATACACTCACCCTTGAGGCTCAGTATTATAATATCCAGTGGTGTAATAGTACTGGCCTAATAAAAGTCATTATCCTGCATCTGAGAGGTTGCCACTCTTATTCTCTCTCTCTCACACACACACACACACATAGACACACACAAGCTGTCTCGCTCCCTCCCAATTGTATGATGTGAATAATCCAATTAGGTCCCGGCTCAGTAACAGCCTCTTATCACGGTCAGCGCACAAAGCCGGCAACATCCACACACGATAGATGACGACGGCTGGTCCTATAACGCACAGGCTGCTGCTGTCTCTCTCTCTCTCTGCTTCTGCAACGCTTGACCTCCCTCACACCACCGTAATGCCATCCTCTACTGTCTCTGGCTTGCCTCCAAACAGCAGGGACCGAGCCTCTTGTCTCTGTCAACGCCAAACACGAGCCATATAAATGTGTTTTTGGGAAAATATCAGACTGCAAGTTTGATAAATGGAAGCTTAGGCTTGTCTTATTTTGGAAGCAGTAAATACTATCGGAGGTGATTTCAGTTTACCGTCTCCTACGTTGATTTAAATATGAACAGGCATCCTGTCGGAACAAAGATACTCAGTGGTTTGTATTTTCAACGTTTTGTAACTCATGGTGACAGTAGACCATAGTGAAATTCTTTTGCTGGATGTGTCATTACATTGATGGATGATACATAATTTATTTCTTATTCAACTTGTGATTTGATGATGTTGGTAAGAAAAAGTTCTAAAAAGTTGTCTGGAAATAGTCATTTAAGAGTAATAAAGACTGCATGTTTTTCTAATGTGAAGGAAATGTCAATGTCATATAAGTATAGTAAAGAGTAATATATTACAGACAAAGAAAATGATTCATTTGCTGTATCATTTTACATTTATTATAGCAGATATTAAGGTGAAACCTTACAAAAATTATTGAGACATATCAGTCAGTAATTAGTGGGTCTAAAGAAAACTTTATTATAAATTATTTTGTGGCCAAGAATTTTGGTGTACGGTCAAAAAGATATTCTGCAAATATTGAATTTCCTATTTTCAGAGTTTAAAATGTCTCAAAATCTACAGGGATGTAAGCACTTGCTAGCATTAGGATATAAGGATAAAAGTCTAAGGATGTCTTTGATAACAAATGCAAGAGTTTTTTATAAAATCTAAACTGACATTATGTAGGCATTAAACTCATCTGACAAATCTGTCAGAATTAAATTTGTATTTTCCACCAGCAGTGACCTTGCTTTTTAAATCACATGAAAGGATTATTCCATCAATGTATTCATTTCAGTTCAATTCAATTTTATTTATATAGCGCCAAATCACAACAAAAGTCAGCTCAAGGCGGTTTATATTTTAGGGTAAAGACCCTACAATATAAGATAGAAAACCCCAACAGTCAGACGACCCCCTATGAGCAAGCACTTGGCAACAGTGGGAAGGAAAAACTCCCGTTTAACAGGAAGAAACCTCCGGCAGAACCAGGCTCAGGGAGGGGCAGCCATCTGCCGTGACCGGTTGGGGGTGAGGGGAAACAGAAGAGAGCAGAGGGAGACAGGACAAAAGACACACTATGGGAGAGAGAAAGAGTTAACAATAACTAATGATTAAACTATCAAACTATAGACCCATTAGTATCCTCCCAGTAGCTTCCATATGTATTTATTTTTCTTTATTCAACAGAAATGTTAAATAATTTATTTGATAAACAAATCAAAGGTTAAAGGTGTTGTTAGAGCTGATTTTTCAGATTTTAAGAAGGCATCTGATATAATTATCATAACACTTTATTTTTAAAACTATAAATTTCATTCATCTGTCAAGTAAAGACTTCTTGGTAAGTGTTCTTCACTTTAGTTGTCCAATAGGGGTTCCTCGGGGGTTTATTTAGAGGAACGGTATAGGATTTGATATATATAAGAGGTGTGCTATAAATTGAAAAAAAAAACATGCCTGATTTAAATTCGGCTGATCCCCCCCTGCAAGATCACCTTCTTGTGCACCTCCTTACTGTTTTCAGCACCATTGCTACTTTTAAATCACTCTGTAGAAGTCCCCTTGTGAGCCTTGTTACCTGTGCCTCTGTGATGATCCAGTGTGTCAAAATGGCAACTTTTCCTTCAACTTTTATTTACTGAAGTAAAGTTTGAAAAACAAGCCACAGCTAAACTCACAGGGGTTAGCTCGTTCATAACTGACCCTTAGTGTAACCAAAACAGTAAGGAACAATAATTCTGTAAATCCTGACATTTTATTTGATGGTGAATGAGCACAAATCTGTATTTCAAAAAGCACAAGTTAGTAGGATCATTAGTGATGTTAAGTTTGATCTGAATAATTTTGTCAGAAGCAGGCACCAGTTATTTCCATGCTCAGATTTTTCCTCATCTGACTTACTGCATAACAACCTGGCCACGGGCAGGTGTGACTACACTTGAGCTTGTCTATTCAGTCTGTAAACAAAGTATTCCCAAAGTATTGAATAAAAAGGGATTAGACAGTATAGATAAAGAGTATTAGATAAATCCAAGAGATTTGCATTACTGTAGTATTCTAAAAATATATATTTTTCTTGATTTTGATAAACACTGATGTTGCCTGATGTCTGATGTTTAAAATTATTCATTAGTCAATCACCGCCTACTTAGAGGATGGCAGTGGAAGTGCTGCTAGGAACAGAGCATCTACTAGAGTTGATAAGGTACCGCAGTTTAGAAAGACGACCTTTGGTCAGTCTGCTTTCTCAGTAAAGTGAGGAAGTGGAATTTTTGTACCCACAGATATTAGACACTCGGTTTTGCCATGTTTAAAGCAATTCTCAAGTACCAATGATTGCCTTGTATCTTTTGATATTTATCATATTATCACACTTATCATATTTAATTCTTAATATTTTACACTGATGGACTTCTAGATATTGTGCTCTTATATCTCCTTTCTTTTCAAATGCGTTTGTTTCTGTTTTGTTTGGGGGTTTTTTTGTCTATCTGCCAGGGACAACAGATGCAGATTAGCAGCCAGCTAACTGATGCACACAATTCTGATTCTGTGCCTGTAAAAATTAACAATGAAATAAAGTACATAAAATGATGTGACAACTCGAAGCAGTTAAAGCTCTACAGTGGGACAGTCACAGCACTTTGCATCCTCTCCTCTGTCAGGTCTAAAGGAGAGCATGCGACAGGCTGAGCTCAACAACTGGTCTCTTGATGCCGCCCAGATGGCCGACCTGTGTTCCTCCATTAACCAGTTCTTCACGGCCACGGGGGTCATCCCCCCTCAGGGCGCCACCCACCCACAACCTCAGGTCCAACACCCAGCACCGCCGTCTGCGCCGCAACACCCGGCTCAGCCGCACGGGGCCATGCACCCAAAGCCCAGCCATCACAATCAGCATGGGCAACACAACCCGCTTAACCAACACATCAGCACAGGTCAGTCTACCGGGCCAAGGATCCTGTACTATAAATAGGATAACACAGTATATTAGATGGTTACATATTCAACCAGAGCCCGACATTTCTACTAGCGACCAGCTTAGAGCTACAAAGTAATGGGCAACAAGTCAGGTGCTTTATATCTGCACAGGGTTTTATATACATGCAGCAGCATAGTGCTCTTGATATCCTCTTAATATTATTAGTGAGTATTTAATTATTAACTTGGCAGTATATTGTAAAAAATGCCCCATCAAAATAAACATCCAGCATTTATTTTTATCTGATGAGTCCACTCAGGTGTCAGAAGGAAAAATAGGGACAATAAGATGTTATCTCCAGTTGTGAGGGTGTTAAGTGTTTTTAGGTCATTTGGAGGAGATATTAAAAGTAGGAATGTAGTTAAGGGGGGAAAAAAACTAATGATGGTAGGTAGGAGGAAAGATAAAAAGGATGTTCACTTAATATCATGTACAGACAGTTTTTAAAATTGTCACTGTGAAGATAGCAGAGTTTTTCTTGCTCTGGAACATTTCTGCTCTTAGTTAGGCAGGAGCTCAGACCTTGCAGAATGACTTACAGTCTCTCTACTCACTGTGTCATTGTTTGCCCTTTGTACATTTACAGCAGAATTATGTCAGTTTAATAGCAACTGAAGTAAAGATATGAAGATGAGGGAATATTTCACCAGAGGGAAATCCACTGAGTGGCAGCAGAATCTATTGGATTTCTCTGGCTTAGCATAAAATGGCAATAAAATTGTGTGTGCACATGATAACAGCTTGTGTTCTGCAAAGATGAGTAGTGTGAAAGCCGGGATACTAATCTGACAGTTAGTCATTGCCCTTTTGTCTATTCTCCCACAGGGAACATGTACATGGACTCAAGACAAAACATTTCTTCTCTGATGGGCCC
This sequence comes from Paratilapia polleni, assembly GCA_015106735.1. Lineage (NCBI taxonomy): Eukaryota > Metazoa > Chordata > Actinopteri > Cichliformes > Cichlidae > Paratilapia > Paratilapia polleni. The sequence goes on along the minus strand of VUQI01055896.1, from coordinate 2,930 downwards.
ACCAGGATATCCTCACATGCCTCCCATGAGCAACACTGCTCCCACCATGACAGGTGACTCTTCCATCGTTCTCTTGACAGGTCAGGAGGAGCCTGGAGAAATGCAGGGTGTATATGCAGGCTTATACAGAGGCACGCATGTGTGTGTGTGTGTGTGTGCGGGAATTTTCGCAGTACCACACTTTAAACTGGATAACACATTTCACGATAATTATATAGGCAAGGTTGTCAAAGACTGGATTAGAGAATGAACAAAAACACTTACAATTAAATGGGGCACTCCAGCAACTTGGGAGACAGATAAAAAGACAGTTAAAAACATTCTAGATTTTTAGTCCCCGGTAGTTCCTCAAAATCTAAAAACACTGGATCATCTACTTTCTATACCTGAAATGCTGTTACTTAAATTATTATGTCAGACGTGACAACTCTCCTCTAGAGCAAAAGAAAACATTATACACCTGATTGCCTTGTTAGTACTAACTACAGCTAGTGAGGTGATCATCATGCATATACTCTCACCGGGCACTTTGTTAGGTACACCTGTTCAACTGCTCATTACTGCAAATATCTAATCAGCCAGTCACATGGCAGCAACTCAGTGCATTTAGGCTTGTAGACATGGTCAAGACGACCTGCTGAAGTTCAAACTGAGCATCAAAATGTGGAAGAAAGGTGATTTAAGTGACTCTGAACGTGGCATAGTTGTTGGTGCCAGATGGGCTGCTCTGAGTATTTCAGAAACTGGTGATCTGCTGGGATTTTCCCACACAACGATCTCTAGAGTTTATAGAGAATGGTCAGAATAGAGGAAATATCCAGTGAGCAGCAGTTCTCTGGGAGAAAATGCCTTGTTGATGCCAGAGGTCAGAAGAGAATGGCCAGACTGCTTTGGGTTGATAGGAAGGCAACAGAAACTCAAATAACCACTTGTTACAAGAAAGGTATGCAGAAGACCATCTCTTGAAGCAGATGGGCTACAGCAGCAGAAGACCACACCAGGTGCCAACAGTAAACTGAGGCTACATCTTGCACGTGCTCACCAAAATTGGACAATAGAAGATTGGAGAAATGTTGCCTGGTCTGATGAGTCTTGATTTCTGCTTCAGATGGTAGGGTCAGAATTTGGTGTAAACAACATGAAAGCATGGATCCATCCTGCCTTGTATCAACAGGTGGTGTAATGGTGGTGTGGATATTTTCTTGGCACACTTTGGGCCCCTTAGTACCAGCTGACCATCATTTCACAAAGCTCAAATAATCTCAAACTGGTTTCTTGAACATGACAATGAGTTCACTGTACTCAAATGGCCTCCACAGTCACCAGATCTCAATCCAATAGAGCACCTTTGGGATGTGGTGGAACGGGAGATTCACATCATGGATGTGCATCAGACAAATCTGCAGCAACTGTGTGATGCTGTCATGTCAGCATGGACCAAAATCTCTGAGGGATATTTCCAGCACCTTGTTGAATCTATGCCATGAAGAATTAAGGCAATTCTGAATGTAAAAGGTCCAACCCAGTACTAGCAAGGTGTACCTAACAAAGTGGCCGATGAGTGTAATTAGTAGTGTACTCCAGTAGATTTCCTTTTATTTTGACAAAATTTTCAGTAATTTAAATGGTCATTTTGTAGCTCAGAATATTGTTCTGAAGATACATAATGCAGCATAATACATAGTTATAATGCCACATATTAAAGTATCTCATCATAAAGTTCCACCTGTCTTATAATTTTCCTAAGATACAATGATTTTTATAACATCCAATATGCATTTTAGTTTCAAAGTAACCTAACAGTGTGTCTTTAAAGTTGCTACAGTGACTCACTAACATGACTCACCATGTTGTTATCACCTGGACAGTTTATGTGGAAGAGGATTTAAGACATGGTGTATTGTATTGACAGTGTTATCAGAATTTTAGCTTATATATTTTGACTTTCTCTCAGGAGTAAGATCATCTTTATTTTAGAACCTAGTTTTAGTTCCAACTGTTGTTCGTCCTACTCACATATTTATAAATACGTAATTTAGGTGTAATTATCATCATTCTTATATGTCCAGGTCATCACAGCCAGCTGAGCCAGCAGCAGCAACAACACACGCTGCCTCCGGGACACTTTCAAGTGAGGCGCATGCTCACCGCTGACGACATCCAGGATGACTTTGACTGGGACTCCATTGTCTAGACTGAGCTGTCATTCAGAGAGAGCGGTGAGGGCACGGGTCTGAAATTAGAAGGAGACAAAGACGAAATGTGATAATAGTGACATGAGGTACGAAACTGGCTGACCTGCTCCTTTTACCTGTGTGAAGAAACAGAAGACAATCCAACAGAAAATAAAGGGAAAGTAATTTTTTAAACATGCTGGCCTTTTTTTCGTGACAAAAGTGGTTGCTAGATCTATAGACAATCATTAAAAAAATAAAGATGGGATGGACTGAGACTGTGTTGGACGAAGCCAAGATGTAAACACTTTTCGTCCAAAGCAACGGACATCCTAATCTCTCTGAATTGTCTTATGTTGTGTCCCCGACTGCCAACAGGGTTACAAGCCGCCAAAGTGTTGTCAGTTCTTCTTTGAATTGTTTTCTTTTTTCTTAAATGCGTATCCTGCTATGGCTTGCGTCCCATGTCTACAAAGTTTCCTAACCTGTGACTTAAATGAACAGAAAAGATGTTCTCTCCAAACGGACTTCAGAAAACCATCGTTTCTTTTGCACATGCTGAGCAAGTCCAGACATTTCATTCTTTCTTCACTGTAGCATTTATTTGGTCACTCTGTTACTTCACACGTGTGGTTTTAAGTTTCAACAGCAACAGTCAGAAGGATAATTTGGGAAAAGGTAATGGTGTTTCAACCTAAATCATGAGTGGGGCACCACCTGCTGGTTAAAACAGGTATAATGTTGCTTCATAAAAAA